>LR812532.1:3167573-3191125 GCA_903798195.1 Danio kyathit
GAACAGTAAAGGCTGTATATGTGAGTGAAATGTTTCAGTGAAAACGCCTCAGGCTGTTTGAGTCAAGCACTGAACCTGTAAGCCCATAATCCTGTTCATACACACACACACACACTGTTTCTGCTGCAGATCCTCTTCAATACACTGTTATGGAGGCTTAAAGAGCTGGGTTAACAATTGTATACTGAGGTGATGCGTTGCTGATTGCAGATCCGTCCACTGACCTGTACTGAACTTGTACTGCACTGTGTGTATGAATGTATGTTTTATATATAATGCATTTAGTGCATGAATACTGAATGGAGGAGTTATGTTGTACACACAGACCTTATATACATTCAGTAAATTAAATAGTGAAGCAGCTTTAGGGCATTAAAAAGCCTATATTCAGTGTTGGAATTGTGATGATCTACTGTTTAAATATTGAGTTCAATTAAGATTGTTTTAAATAATTTATTTATATATAAGCTCTCCTGTATATATTTCCCCTAAGCAGATTTTCTCAACATATTTCTAATCATAATAGTTTTAATAACTCATTTCTAATAACTGATTTATTTTATCTTTGCCATGATGACAGCACATAATTTGACTAGATGTTCTTCAAGACACTAGTATTCAGCTTAAAGTGACATTGAAAGGCTTAACTAGGGTAATTAGGGTAAAGTTAGGGTAATTAGGCAAGTCATTGTATAACAATGGTTTGTTCTGGAGACAATCCAAAACTAATATTGCTGAAGAGGGCTAATAATATTGACCTAAAAATTGGTTTAAAACAATTAAGAACTGCTTTTATTCTAGCCGAAATAAAGCTAATAAGACTTTCTCCAGAAGAAAAAATATTATAGGAAATACTGTGAAAAATTCCTGAATCTGTTCAACATCATTTGGGAAATAATTGAAAAAGAAAAAAAAAATCACAAAAGGCTAATAATTTTGACTTCAACTGTATGTACATGTACATGTATGTGTATATATGGCTCTCGAATCTGATTGGCTGATAGCTGTGAGATATTAAAGCAATATCAGCACTTGTACTGCCTCTTCACCCTTTACTCCGCCCACACTAGGATTAAAGAGGGGCTAAACAACTCACTGCAGTTTGATAAATATTACTGCAGTTGGACAACATAATCTACCTTTGAGGCTTTCTTAGGTATAATTGTTTGTTTTGGTGTATTCCAGTTTGCTTTTTGAATGTAGGTGTTTAGATTGCAACTATGCAGTTTATTTATAAGGATAGAGCCTATTTTAATTATTTATCATTTTTGAGATTCAGCACATCGGTGGCTATCAGCCTGTCATACCGAGCACAGCAAAGACAGTTGACGTTCCGCCACAAGATGGCGACAGAGACTGCATAATAAGTCCTTAGAGGAGAAAAACTACCATATTAATCTGCTAGTGTTTGCTTTGCTTTGGCTTTTTCAGAGTTAATTATTGTGATCTCCCGATAGCAACAGAGAAATACTGGGAAATCTCTGTAGACTGATGGCATTTCATGCTGTTCAGCCTTACAATCTTAAAATGTGAGCAAAATCAGCTGTTTTGTCATCACTTTAGACATTACGCTAGAGAATCACTCAAACACTAGCTCTAAAGTGACGTTTGGTGAATGAGCAGCGGTTTCTGCTGTTCTGACGTCAGCTGCAGATGTGAATGAATGGCGCAAGAAAGTAGTTCCTCATACAAAAGAATTTTTGAGACTCTCCGTGTTTGATTTTCTTTTTTATATACACGATTATACAGTCAAACTGTTGTATAAAGGCAGTATCACACTCGTAGCAGTGCGATGTGGCTGTATATCATAACTGGTGGGACACTAAGGCACTCTGCCTGTGGCCTCTAGCCAACGCACGCCTTCCACCAATGCCAATATACAGCCATATCACACTGCTACTCGTATGATGTTGCTCATATATATACAGTTGAAGTCAGAATTATTAGCCCCACTGAATTATTAGCCCCCCTGTTTATTTTTTCCCCAATTTCTGTTTAACGGAGAGCAGATTTTTTCAACACATTTCTAATTATAATAGTTTTAATAACTCATCTCTAATAACTGATTTATTTTATCTTTGTCATGATGACAGTAAATAATATTGGACTAGATATTCTTCAAGACACTTCTATACAGCTTAAAGTGACATTTAAAGGCTTAACTAGGTTAATTAGGTTAACTAGGCAGGTTAGGGTAATTAGGCAAGTTATTGTATAATGATGGTTTGTTCTGTAGACTTTTGAAAAAATATATAGCTTAAAGGGGCTAATAATATTGACCTTAAAATGTGTTTTAAAATATTTAAAACTGCTTTTATTCTACCCAAAATAAAACAAATAAGACTTTCTCCAGAAGAAAAAATATTATCGGACATACTGTGAAAATTTCCTTGCTCTGTTAAACATCATTTGGGAAATATTTAAAAAGGAAAAGAAAATCAAAGGGGGGGCTAATAATTCTTACTTTAACTGTGTGTGTGTGTGTATATATATATATATATATATAATACAAGACATTTATATATCAATACTTCTGTCAATAAATAAATTAATGTTTGTGTTCAGTGTTTTGGTGTACAGCAAAAAAAAATTTAAAGGAAAAAAAAAAATTCATTTAATTATCACAGTAAGTGCTGTTTTCTGTTTTCTGTAAGCATGTACACTGTTGTGCATAATAACTTATTTAATGGTTCCAGACTGACATTTAATATTAAAATGCCATTAAATGTGTGTGAGAGAGGGAGAGGTCAAGGATGTCTGAAGATTCAATTAATGTAGATGGGCAACAGTAAGCAGCATGGCATTTAGCCTAAAAGGACATTTAACACACACACACACACACACACACACACACACTAGAGATAGATTTGAGGCTTTCCATAGGCATAATGATGTTTCTACTGTACAAACGGTATATTCCCCTAAACCCAACCCTCATAGGAAACTATCTGCATTTTAAAATGTCCCCACAAGGTTAAAATTCACTTGTATTGCTATACTTGTTGGATATTTGGTCCCCACAATTATAGGAATAAAAGACACACACACACACACACACATACCCACACTCACACTCACACGGACACCCCCTCGAACACGCTCAAAATACACACCCACACACACATTCATAAACAGAATCTCACACACATTCACAAACACAATCTCACACATACACACTCACACACACTCAAAACACACACTCACATATAAGCACTCACTCACAGACCCACTCACACACACATAATCTAACCCACACACATTCACAAACACAATCTAGCACGCTCACACACTCACCCACACACACTCACAAATACGCACACTCACACATACGCACACACACTCACAAATACGCACACACTCAAAAGACACACACTCGCACATTCACAAACACAATCTCTCAAACACGCACTCAAAACACACTCACACATACTGTACACACACACACACACACACACACACTCACATATACATACAAACACACACACATGCACACTAATTCACTCACACACAAACTTACACACACACGCACTCACATATACGCACCCACTCACAAACACTCACACAGTCACACACACATATTCACAAGCATACATACTGTAAGCACACACATTCAAAACACACACTGACATAAACGCACCCACTCACACATAAACACACACACACACACCTACCTACCTGTGGACTGAATCTGAACGGCTGTCCATCAATATCATACATGTCTATTTAAGGAAGCAGGGGGTGTGTCCAGCAGACTCCACCCCCTGACACAGACTCCTCCCCAGAGGCTCAGGTTTTGATTGCAGGCAGAAGCAGTGTGCAGTGGATTTGAGCAGTGATACGGATGAAGAGAAGGAAATTACACCTGATTTCAGTAGGAAGTCGAGTGATTGCGTGTTCTCAGCGTCAGCATCAGGCTTTCTGCATCTGTGTGTGTTTGTGTGCATCTGATTGAGTGTGCGTGCGTGTATGTGTGTGCGCGTGCTTTTGTCCAATTAATTCCTGCCGATGTTCCTAGAATCCCCGTCAAACACAGGAAGAGACCTGGAGAGATCAGATATCCTGGACTAAACACTCGAAAAACATGTGAACACACACACACACACACACACACAGGTACATGTTCAGCATGACAAACACTCTAATCATCTTCTCTGCAGTGCTCAGAATATTTGATCTCTTACGTTTGCCTTTCTAAGGCACTCAATTGTTCTTCTTTATCCCATTTCTTTGTTAATCCTGTCTGTTTTCCCCCTCGTGCTCTAAACCGACTGCTTTTCATTGCTGTAGCCTTTTTGTTTTGTCTTATTATATAAGCTCTGTTTTCTGTAGAGCTGTTTTGAAGCTGTCTATTGTCAAAAGCTGATTTTACACCAGGTTCATTCATTCACACATTTTCCTTCGGCTTGGTCCCTTTATTCATCAGGGTTGGCCACAGTGGAATGAACTGCCAACTATTCAGGCATATGTTTTACCCAGTGAATGCCCTTCCAGCTGCAACCCAGTACTGGGAAACACCCATACACTGTCACATGCACACACATACAGGGCTCTATTTTACTCTGTTATAACTATCTAGGCGCAGAATCTAATGTACATGATGCTAAAGCATTAAGGGTGCTTTCACACCTGCCTTATTTAGTTCGGTTGAATCGCACTAGAGTTAGTTTTCCCTCTTGGTGCGGTTCGTTTGGGCAGGTGAGAACGTAGCAATCGCACTCGGGTGCGCACCAAAAGCGCACCAAAAAAGCGTACCGAGAGCTGCTTGAAGAGGTGGTCTCGGTACGCTTTCAAATGAACCCTGGAGCGGTTCGTTTGTGGTGAGAACGTGATCCAAACTAAAACAGACCCAACCGCAAAAAGTACTGCGCCTTTTTGGACTAATCCAGCTGCCATAGTGCGATGCGCTGTCTATCTTATAGGGTTTGGAGGAAAAAAAATTGTTGACAGCGCTTTACCAACAGTTTTAAACAGAGAGAGAGAGAGAGAGAGGGAGGGAGGGAGAAACATTACCTGATGGATCATTGGTGATATTTCCGAAAGATGACCATGTCGCAGTTTAGCTAAATTATTTCACGCCTTCTCCTAATGCTTTCGCCGATTGCAATGCATTAAAACATTGTTTTCCAGCCCCAGCCGCCCTTCATTCTCGAAATGTATAGTTTGTCTAAAGTGATGCATACAAACTACATAGTATACTATGACCAGGGATACTGCGTCAGCCAGCGCAGCGGCATTGTGTGTCTGCCGGTTTGTTTATTTGCGGGAGTTCCACGTGAATTCTGACCAATTGAAAAGCAGTTTAGGAAATGCGTTCAATAACATGTGGCCAGTGAGTGATGTAGATTTTGTCACATGACTGCATTTTGGTTTGTTTCAACTGGTTTGGACCAAAGCAATCAGTGTGGTGTGAAAGGGACCCAAAACGGCAGAAAAATGCTACAATGTATCATTTGTTGCCTTTGGTTCATACCAAATGAACCGAACCACATATGTGAAAGCACCCTAAGGGTGCTTTCACACTAGCACTTTTGGTCCGCACCCGGGTTCGTTTGATGTCATAGTACGGTACGTTTAGCTAGTCTGAACGTGTCTTCTGAACTCGGGTGCGCACCCGTGAACCGTACCAGAGTCCGCCTGAAAGAGGTGGTCTGGGGTACGGTTCGTGCGAACTCTGGTACGGTTCACTTCTGGTATGAATGCAATCGTACCAAATAGCGGAAGTGAACCGGCAACTGTACAACAAACTATCGTTTTCATAACGTTCATTCGTGTGTGTGTGTGTGTGTGTATGTGTGTGTGTGTGTGTGTGTGTGTGTGTGTGCGCCATGTATTGTACCTTTGTGACAAGCGGGACTGAGCCAAGCACAGTGATGCACAGTGATGTCTGCTTGTCTCCTCCAGAAACAGCTTCTGCAGACTCTGTGTGATGTTCTGAATGTTTATAATATTTTTGCAGCAGACAGACGCGAGTCGCTTTCTGTATGTCCAAAACTTATGATTCAGTAAAAGCAAATCGACCGCGATGTGCGGAAGTCTCCATTTTGGCGCTTTGCTTTCGTGACTGTCACCTAGCAACAGCCGTAAACAAAACAGCAGCTCTATGTCGCAAGCGTACCGGGGTTCAGAAGGAAAAAAGACAGTGTGAACACAAACCAACCGAGAAGGTGGCAAGGAAGGACAATCGAACTTGGGTACGGTCCAGGCAATTGAACCAAGTGTGAAAGCACCCTAAGACACGCCTGTCTGAATCCACTTTGTGAAGTTTATTTATAAACTAATTTGGAGAGGATCACGTGCTTATGATTAAACACAGCTGGTCCTGCATTATGCAATTTATGATTCACCAATCAGCCGATTCCTAAGCCACTATAAATACCCTTCCATATAGTTCCATATAGACCATTTCGAGGGATGTAAACAATAACAATGGTCCTAATGTATTTCCTGTACTACATTTTGAATTTACGTAGCTTCCAACAATCCAAAAAGCTCCACACATTGATAAATAATGTTATTGCAGCCATTTTAGCATTAAGATATGATTAAATTGTCTCTTGTTACATTTCTGAAATAGTTTGGTAACAAGCAGGAAGTGTTCATGGGCCAGTGACATGGCCACATTGAAAAGGTCTATAGCAGCCATCTTCGTTTTGAAGAATCCCCCCTTTCACCCCTACTCCTCCTCGTATCCTAGATGGGTGGCACGGTGGCGCAGTGGTTAGCACTGTTGCCTCACAGCAAGAATGTCACTGCTTCTAGTCCTTACCAAGCCAGTTGACGTTTCTGTACGGAGTTTACACCTTCTCCCCGTGCTCACGTGGGTTTCCCCCGGGTTCCCCGGTGTCCTCCCACCATCTAAAAACATGCAACTTAAGTTAATTGACTAATCCAAATCAGCACCATAGACATGCTCCTACTAAGTAATGATCTCTTAAGAGCAATCACTATCTGTTCATTAGCTACTACAGCAGGGGAGTTCTCGAGATCTACCTGAGCTCAAACTCCCCTCTCACCCTGCAAATGGGAGGGAGCCCCGGGCTCGAGGATCTTATGTGCTCAGGGCTCTCTCCCGGGACAGCATGCCAAACATGCTTTATAATCAATCATCAGCTAAGTGTGAACTCTTGAATGCTATTTTAAAGATGGATAAATACGGTCTGTGCCCTGCCGCATGGTCTAACAGGGTTGTGCTTATTCTCTTAATGAGTTCTGAGTGTGTTTTGAGCGTAACATGCATTAAACCAATCAGAGTCTCATCTCCCATTCCCTTTAAGAGTCAGTTGTGTCGCTCCATGGTGCATTTGCTATATAGTATAAGACTTTGTAAGTGTAAAAACTGAAAACATTGAACAGAGCATCTGCAGCGTGAGGATAAAGAACGAGCCTCCTCCATTCAGCCTCTTTACTTTTACTCTGTACTCCTTTACTTTTGTGAATAAGGAAACGGTGGAAACTCACTCCACTGAAGACATCCATTAGCCTACATATTTAATTTCCTTTGTTAAGCGCAAAGATTTGTGTCAACTATTTCTAAATTCAGTTCTAATCTCCAGCAAATGAATAAATGAACAATAATAATGAAGTGTGGTCAAACAACTGAGTTATATCCAAACACACGTCCTGTTCTTATGCCCCATATGGTGATGCAGACGTCTCCAAAACCCCACAGGTGGACAAATCTAAACTTGCTTTTAATAAAACAAATATAAAGATGCAGATAATAAACAATTCTGCTAATAATAATAACATTATACAGATGCAGAATGTCATGAATAAACTGAAAAAGCCCCCCGAGGTGAAAAAAATATTTGAACCCAAACCACACACTAGTGATTTACATTTCTGCAAACTCTGTTATTTTGAGGTCAGTCATCTGAAAGTGCTGAGAGTTATTTAGTCTGTGCATCAAGCGTTTGTGTTTGTTTGACCGTGAAGCAGATCACCTCTGAACTGAAGCACCTATAGATAATTACACACATGCTCGTGCTGCTCGGTCTTCCCGCTTAAAGACCTTGAACTCCAGTTCCAGTTAACCGGTCATAGTCGTTTTCTCATATACTATTGTGTGTGTGTGTGTGTGTGTGTGTGTGTGTGTGTGTGTGTGTGTGTGTGTGTGTGTGTGTGTGTGTGTTTTAGAGCTAAAACTCTTCTCCCACTTGTTGCTGAAGTTGCGCGTCTCAGCTCAATGATGCTCTTTCCCTCTCCGAGCTCTGCCGATGTCTGACGCGGGTGTGGGTCTCCGCGTCTCCTCTTCCCCCTCCTCCTCTTCCTCCCCTCCATCTCCTGCTCCGGCCGGTCAGACTCTCCTCCCGCAACCGCCGAGACCCCTGCAGCGCCGAGCATCTGCGCCTCCTCCACGCACCGACACGCGTCCGGGCTCCGCGTCTCCCTGCGTGCCGCTCGAGCGGATCGGACGATGCCGCGGCGCGTCTCTCCAGCAGCGCGGACAGCGGCGGAGCTCCGCGCACACAGCCGGAGATGAGGCGCTCTGCCCGGGGGAGCAGCTGACTGACACCCCGCACCGCCGCGCTCCAGCCCCCGCGTGAGTCTGATGCACTTTATTACACATTTACAGAATTGAACATGTTCATGAAATCCGGAAATGCTCAATATTTATCAGTAAACATAAAACTGCCTCATAGCCAATCATTCAATTAAACTATTCAAGTCAAAAGTGTCATTTACCCGAGCGGACTTAAAACAGCTGGGTTTATAATAATATTTTGGCACCGAATAATGTTCTGGCACCGACCTGCTGTTCTGTTATTAGCCCAATACATTGAATTTTTTGGTTAACCCAACATATTGGGTTACAAAAATATGTCAAATCGGATTTTAAATGCATTTATTTCACTTTTGTAGATATGTAATAAACATAATAATTATTCATTAAATATAAAGTTTTCACACTTGACCAGCTGCTGGGTTATTTTAGCCCAATCCATTGGGTCATTAAGGTTAAACCAACATATTGGGTTACACAAATATGTAAAATCTGATTTTAAATTAATTTTATTTCACTTTTGTAGATATATAATAAACGTAATAATTATAAATTAAATATATTGTTTTGGCACCGACCTGTTGTTGGGTTATTTTAGCCTAATACATTGAATGGTTAAGGTTAACCCAACAAGTTGGGTTTCAAAATTATGTAAAATCAGTTTTTAAATCCATTTATTTCACTTCATAGATATATAATAAACATAATAATTTTAAAATTAATATATTTTTTTGGCACTGACCTGCTGTTGGGTTATTTAAGCCCAATCCATTGGATCATTAAGGTTAGCCCAACATATTGGGTTACAAATATATGTTAAATCTTATTTTAAATGCATTTTATAAATGTAATATATTGTTTTGGCACCGACCTGTTGTTGGGTTATTTTAGCCTAATACATTAAATCATTAAGGTTAACCCAACAAATTGGGTTGCAAAATTATGTAAAATCGGATTTTAAATACATTTGTTTCACTTGGTAGATATATAATAAACATAATAATTATAAACTTAATGTATTGTTTTGGCACTGACCTGCTGTTAGGTTATTTAAGCCCTGTCCATTGGCTCATTAAGGTTAACCCAACATATTGGGTTACAAATATATGTAAAATCTTATTTTAAATGCATTTATTTCACTTTCAAGTTGTATAGCTATACAATAAGCATACTAATTATAAACTTAATATATTGTTTTGGCACCGACCTGTTGTTGGGTTATTTTAGCTCAATCCATTGGGTCATTAAGGTTAAACCAACAAATTGGGTTGCAAAATGATGTCGTTTTTGAATGCATTTTATTTCACTTTCCTAGATATATAATAAACGTAATGATTATAAACTTAATATATTGTTTTGGCACTGACCTGCTGTTGGGTTATTTTAGCACAATCCATTGGGTTATTAAGGTTAAACCAACAAAATTGGGTTACAAAAATATGTAAAATAGGATTTCAAATGCATTTATTTAACTTTTGTAGATATATAATAAACATAATAATTATAAAATTAATTAATTTGTTTTGGCACTCACCTGCTGTTGGGTTATTTTAGCCAAATTCATTGGGTCATTAAGGTTAACCTAACATATTGGGTTACAAAAATATGTAAAATCGTATTTAAATGCATGTTATTTTACTTCGTAGATATATAAAAAATTTTAATAATTATAAACCTGATATGTTGTTTTTCAAATCAACCTGTTGTTGGGTTATTTTATCCCAATACATTGACCGTTAAGGATAACCCAACATATTGGGTTACAAAAATATGTAAAATCAGATTTTAAATGCATTTTATTTAACTTTAAAGTTGTATAGCTATACAATATGAATAATAATTATAAACGTAATATATTGTTTTGGCACTGACCTGTTGTTGCGAGGTTTTAGCTCAATCCATTGTGTCCAACCAACCAAGGTTAAACCAACAAATTGGGTTGCAAAATGATGTAAAATCAGTTTTAAATGCATTTTTTTTTTCACTTTTCTAGCTATATAATAAACCTAATAATTATAAACTCAATATATTGTTTTGGCACCGACCTGCTGTTGGGTTATTTTAGCACAATCCATTGGGTCATTAAGGTTAAACCAACAAATTGAGTTGCAAAGTCAAATTTTAAATGCATTTATTTGACTATTATATTGTATAGCTATTGAATAAACGTAACTTAATATACTGTATTGTAATAAACTTAATATTTGAGTTATAAAAACTAATAAATATCAAAGTTTTATATGCAGTTAGTCAGTTGTGGCGTTCTTATTTAAATATATCTTGTTTTTATTACGTATAATATTGACTAATTAGGCTGTTTATTCATTCTTAATGTGACTGTAGTTAAACATTTGCCTATTAAATATATAGTTTTTACATTATTTCATTGGAGCACGCAGGTATTTGATTATTTTTAGTTTAATCTGATATTCAGTTGGTTTTGTGGCAATTATATGAATTTTGTGACTGACCCTTTCGTTAGCATTACTGTTTTTGACTGAAAGGTTATTATTAGTTTCCATTCAGACCGATTTGCGCATGCGCCGATCGTGTTCCTGTCAGCTTGAGTTAGTCCGAAGAAAGAAAAAAAAGGCCCGAATCTCCACAGTAAGTCTTTAAATATTGATGTCTGACCGCTTGCTGTGATTTATTTATCACACTGATGTTTAACTGATCATTTCTGAGCACGTGCGCGCGTGTGTGTGTGTAGGGCTCAAAGAAAGAGAGACCTGGGAAAAGTAGTAGTTTTGGTTGTGGTCTCAAGCCACTGCCTGCAGGTGAAAACAATAATAACCTGTCAGAATATTCCAGACGAGCTGCTGCTTGTGTTTTTAATCTGCTCCGCTCCGGTGGTAATGATACTGCAGGCAGAATCAGATCTTCATTAATCTCCATGTCAATCTCCAGATGAGCCTCGACTCCAACACGACTGGAGTGATTTTTCCAAAAGTGTTTCATCCAAAATATGAAGATTCTGTCATCATTCTCTCGCCTTGACTTTCTTTGCTGAACTCAGATGAAGAAATTGGAAAATGTTCTTGCTGATGTTTGTGTTATTTGCCATGAAAGCATAAAATGAAGTTTCTTACAGAGGGTCCACGTGACTTGTTTGCTATATTGAGGTCTTCTGAAGGCATGCAATAGATTTGTGTGGAAAACAGAACAAAATGTTTGGTTTCCGTGTCAAGTTTAGTTTGAAACTTCTTACAAATGTCATTTTCTGTTTAGTGGAGCAACATGAGGGTGATTTTATTGATTTATTTATTGCATATAATACCTCTTTAATAGGTGCTGTGGATTTCATGTTCAATATGCAAGTGAATCATACAGTATAGCAATATACAGTACACACACCGGCCACTTTATTAGGTTACTAGTACCAGGTTGGATCACTTTTGCCTTCAGAACTGCCTCAATCCTTCATGGCATAGATTCAACAAGGTACTGGAAATATTCCTCAGAGATTTTGCTCCATATTGACATGATAGCATCACACAGTTGCTGCAGATTTGTCGGCTGCACATCCATGATGTGATTCTCCCATTCCACCACATCCCAAAGGTGCTCTATTGAATTGAGATCTAGGGACTGTGAAGGCCATTTGAGTACAGTGAACTCATTGTCATGTTCAAGAAACCAGTCTGAGATGATTCACGCTTTTTAACACATGGTGTGTTATCCTGCTGGAAGTAGCCATCAGAAGATGAGTACACTGTGGTCATAAAGGGATGGACATGGTCAGCAACAATACTCAGGTAGGCTGTGGCGTTGACACGATGCTCAATTGGTACTAATGAACCCAAAGTGTGGCCAAAAAATATCCCCCACACCATTACACCACCACCACCAGCCTGAACCGTTGATACAAGGCAGGATGGATCCATGCTTTCATGTTGATGAAGCCAAATTCTGACCCGACCATCCGAATGTCACAGCAGAAATGTAGACTCATCAGACCAGGCAACGTTTCTCCAGTCTTCTATTGTCCAGTTTTGGTGAGCCTGTGTGAATTGTAGCCTCAGTTTCCTGTTCTTAGCTGACAGGAGTGGCACCCGGTGTGGTCTTCTGCTGCTGTAGCCCATCTGCCTCAAGGTTGGACGTGTTGTGTGTTCAGAGATGCTCTTCTGCAGACCTCGGTTGTAACGAGTGCTTATTTGAGTTACTGTTGCCTTTCTATCAGCTGTAACCAGTCTGGCCATTCTCCTCTGACCTCTGGCATCAACAAGGCATTTGTGCCCACAGAACTGCCGCTCACTGGATATTTCCTCTTTTTCGGACCATTCTCTGTAAACCCTAGAGATGGTTGTGTGTGAAAATCCCAGTAGATTAGATTAGATGATTAGATTCAACTTTATCGTCATTACACATGTACAAGTACAAGGAAACGAAATGCAGTTTAGGTCTAACCAGGAGTGCAATAGCAGCAAGTGCACGTTCAAACCATGCCATGTTCAAAGCCACGTTCAAAGTCACTTAAATCCCCTTTCTTCCCCATTCTGATGCTCGATTTGAACCGCAGCAGATCGTCTTGACCATGTCTACATGGCTAAATGTGTTGAGGTGCTGCCATGTGATTGGCTGATTAGGAATTTTCGTTAACGAGCAGTTAGACAGGTGTACCTAATAAAGTGGCCGGTGAATGTACAGTAACAGAGTAACAAACAATAGTGAAATCAAAATTCAAAAATATTAACATGACATAGTAAATAAATGGTACAAATGTTGGAAATAAACACTTTAAGAAAATAAATAAAACCAAACCGAGAATTTTCACAAAAAGCACAATAAAAGTGTGTTTGGCTAGAAAAAGCCACTTGTGTATACAGTATTTGTGTGTATTATTCTGGAGAGAATCCATGCAGCTTGATGGAGTTTTCTAAGCGCATTTACAATAACATGCCTTTTATATTTGTTTGAAGGAGAAATGTCAATCTACAAACTCAGTAAAAACCATCATCTAAGAAAATTACAGTAAAGCACTGCTAAAAATAGTTCAGTATTATACAAAATGGACTATATAATCAGATTGTCGTGTGTGTCGGTAATGTATTTTGAGCTTTAGTGTAGAGTATTGTGAAGATAGATAGCTGCATGCTATCAATAGAATCAATTGTGAGTAGTGACTCTAGAGTGTTTTATTATGTAGTGCACTATGTAGGGAGTTCCAAATAAAGTGACAGGTCAGTTAGTTAATATAAAGCGTTCACATTCAATTTTATTTGACATGGATTTGTGTGTGTGTGTGTGTGTGTGTGTGTGTGTGTGTGTGTGTGTGTGTGTGTGTGTGTGTGTGTGTGTGTGTGTGTGTGTGTGTGTGTATATATACCTTATAAGTGTATATACCTTTTTTTGTAGTTTATATTTACATTTTTGGTTTTTGATTTTTTTCTTTTTCTTTTTTCTTTTTTTTTTACTAAATTAGTTTCATGCATTTTTTTAGGTATAATTTATTGTTGTTATTATTATTATTATTATTATTATTATTTATTAATATGCTTTTCATATTTACATTTTTGGTTTAATTTTTTTTCCTTTCTTTTTTACAAAACTTGTTGCATGCATTTTTTGTATATTATTATTATTATTGTTGTTGTTATTATTAATTTATTTGTATGCTTTTTATATTTACAATTTTTTCTTTTCTTTTTTTAAAAATTTGCCTGCATTTTTTGTATTATTTTATTTATCATTATTTTTATTTATATTAATAAAAAAATTAACTTATATGCTTTTTTATATTTTTTACATTTTTTTGAAATTTTTTTCTTTTTTTTTTTTTTTACAAAATTAGTTGCATTAATTTTTTTAAATAATTTTATTATTATTATTATTATTATTATTAATTATTTATTTATTATGCTTTTTACATTTACATTTTTGGTTTAGATCTTTTCTTTTTACACAATTTTTTGTATGCAGTTTTTTTTGTATATTAGTATCATCATCATTATTATTATTATTATTAATTTATTTATTTATATGCTTTCTATATTTACATTTTTGGTAAAAAAAAATATTTTCCTTTTTTTACAAAATTTGTTGCATGCAATTTTGTATAATTTTATTATTATTATTATTATTATTATTATTATTATTATATATTTTAATTAAATAATTTTATTCATTTGTTTAGTTGCATTTTTTTTTTGTTTTTTCTTTTTTACTAAAATTGCATGCATTTTTATCATTTTATTGTTATTCTTAATATTATTATCATTATTAATATTACTGTTAATAATATTAATAATTATGATGATAATAATAATAATAATAAGAAGAAGAAGAAAAATTATTATTTTAATTAATGTATTTATTGATATGCTTTTTATATTTATATTTTTTGTTTTACTTTTTTTCTTTTTTTTTTTTACAAAATTTGTTGCATTAATTTTGTTTTTGCATAATTTAATTTTATTATTTATTTATGTTTGCTTTTTATATTTACATTTTTTTTGTTGTTCTTTTCTTTTTTTTTTACAGAATTTGTTGCATGCATTTTTGTATAATTTTATCATTATCATTATTATTATTATTATTATTACTATTGTTATTGTTATTATTATTATTATTATTATTATTATTTTAAATAATTTATTTTTATGCTTTTTATATTTACATGTTTTTTTTCTTTTTTACCTTTTTTTTTTTTTTTTTTTTTTACGAATTAGTTTCATGCATTTTTATATATATATATATATATATATATATATATATATATATATATATATATATATATATATATATATATATATATATATATATATATATATATATATATATATATATATAGTTTTACTTGTTTTTTGTGTATATTACCGCTTGTGCAGTTCTAAAAAAAATAAAAAAATAAGTAGTTTCAGATTTTCCATTAAAATCCCGGGTCATTCCCTGGTCACTTTGTCGCCTAATTTTTTTTTCAGCTTGAAATTGTCTCTGAATTTAAAATATCGACAGAACCTCCACCATTTCAAAGCGTTTGTAAAGAGGGTCATCACTTCTTTTATCTCAGTCTTTCCGCTCTGTTTCATCTGTCTCACTTCTCTGCCTTGTAGTCTTCCTCGCTCATTGTGATTCCAGCTGGTCCTTTCATTCTTTGTGCTGATGAGGAGCAAAAACTCCATCTCCATTCTGATGCAGAGAGAGAAAGAGAGAGAGAGAGCGCTGATGTATAGTACAGTAGGATGAAAGGATTGCCTGAGTTTGCAATGCATATTATTCTTTAATGTGTGTGTCCATCCAGATAATCAGCTTCATATTTTCATCACACGGGTATGCTCATAATTCATTCCCTGTTTAAACTTCACTCATATTAATCCTAAGCCGGCAGGATCAGACTCGTGCAATCATTAAAACACTTGGCTGTCATTTTTCTGAACGCTGATGTACTTCGCTTTTACTCCAGTCCATAGAAGTTTGTCTTCCTGAAGGTGCTTTCAGAATATTGATCTGTTTATTGCAGGTTCAGATTTGACAATAGATGGCTGATTTTGGTGTAGTCGATTTGAAGCAGGTTGACATTGGCTGTTGAACTGCAAGAATCAGGGCTACATAAACATAAAATGATTACAACACTGCATTTTTAAACCTGTACTGTAC
This sequence comes from Danio kyathit, assembly GCA_903798195.1. NCBI lineage: Eukaryota > Metazoa > Chordata > Actinopteri > Cypriniformes > Danionidae > Danio > Danio kyathit. The sequence goes on from LR812532.1 coordinate 3,183,673, forward strand.
ATAGAGTAGCTTACTTACTGCAGCATGAATCTAAACCCTTAGAAAAAAAATATGGTGGAGTAGGGCTGCATAATATATCGTTTCAGCATCGATATCGCAATGTGTGCATCCGCAATAGTCAGATCGCAGAATGTGCAATGTTCAGTTGGGATTATATTTTAATCTATAGTTATAACCAATGCAGAGAGAGTTTAATCATGGTAGAGTAAGTTTATCATCTGCATGCATTTTTAAAGGGTCATGAAAACCCCCTCTTTCAGCTCAAGTCTACCTGAGAAGAAGGCGAGATGGGTGGAGCAGAGGGAGGAGTGGGCGTGGCCAGCAGAGCAGGGGAAAAAGAGGGGAGCGAACAACTGTTGTCAGCAGGCTCACAAAATGAGACGCAAACCGTGAGGAGACGTATGATTTTACAAAGTTAAAATGCAAAGAAATAAATTAATTTAATGCCCGGCTACATTTGTTATTCGTAATTTCATATACACATAAACACAATTTGTTCTATCATTATAAAGATAATCATGTTTATATAAACAGTATAAATGAGGAGGACTTCTCTCCTCCTCAATCCCTGGGTCTGATTGCAGACACAGTGGAGCAGTGCAGCAGGTCTCTCTTGCCCTGTCTATCCCAGTCATTAGCATTGCTGGTGATCTGGAGGATTTTAAACATGTGCGAACACAGCAGCACAGATATAGGCGATGTGTCTGAATGGTAACGAACTCAACTGATAAAAGACAAAGTCCGCCATTCTCCAGTTCTCGTACAGCTCTCCCGACAAAAATGCTTGCTGCAAACCAACAGGCCCTGACAGCATCATGGGGAAAACACAACAAACCCTGTGGATCATGGAAACAAACACATACGACCCGTGCAGTGCGCGGTCTCACCCAGTCATTGGGTCTCACAGCTTGGCAGGTCTGCCATGCCTTTGGAAAGCACATGCTCTCATGAATAATTAAGAAGCAGAGTCTTCTCATAGGATAAGAAAACTCCGCTATGAATAATAATGAGTAACTGACGCGTCATCACTCCACTAGCAGATGTGCATTACGTCACCGATTTTGATCCCTCCCCAAAAATTATTTTGATGTAGACACAGTGGAGCAGTGCAGCAGGTCTCTCTTGCCCTGTCTATCCCAGTCATTAGCATTGCTGGTGATCTGGAAGTTTTTAAACATGTGCGAACACAGCAGCACAGATATAGGCGATGTGTCTGAATGGTAACGAACTCAACTGATAAAAGACAAAGTCCGCCATTCTCCAGTTCTCGTACAGCTCTCCCGACAAAAATGCTTGCTGCAAACCAACAGGCCCTGACAGCATCGTGGGGAAAAAACATACAACAAACCCTGTGGATCATGGAAACAAACACATACGACCCGTGCAGTGCACGGTCTCACCCAGTCATTGGGTCTCACAGCTTGGCAGGTCTGCCATGCCTTTGGAAAGCACATGCTCTCATGAATAATTAAGAAGCAGAGTCTTCTCATAGGATAAGAAAACTCTGCTATGAATAATAATGAGTAACTGACGCGTCATCACTCCACTAGCAGATGTGCATTACGTCACCGAGTTTGATCCCGCCCCAAAAATTATTTTGATGAAATTAGCGGACAAAAGCTCAAAATTATCCAGTTCTCCCTGTTAAATCATCTGTTAAAATCTCAAAAAAATGTACTCTAGGGTATCTTGAATATTTAAAGAGAAGGTTCCTCCAAAAATTAAACTTTACTCTCTATTTTAATTTGATCCTTTACTTGATTTAAACGTTTATGAGTTTGTTTTTTATGTGTAACACAAAAGGAAGATATTTTATTAACTCATAAACGTTTGAAACAAACAAACAAAGAGTGAGTAAATATTCATTTTTGGGTGAACTGTCCCTTTAAGACCTGTGACTGTGTGAGCATTTCAATATTTCAGAGTTTAAATTATCCGGCCACAAGAAATAATTCATTCATTCATTTCTTTTTTCTGACTTGGTCCCTTTATTAATCAAGGGTCGCCACAGCGGAATGAACCGCCAACTTATCCAGCATATGTTACGCAGCGGATGCCCTTCCAGCTGCAACCCATCACTGGGAAACATCCATACACTCTCATTCACACACATACACTACGGTCAATTTAGTTTATTAAATTCCCCTATAGCACATGTGTTTGGACTGTTGGGGAAACCGGAGCACCCGGAGGAAACCCACACGAACGCGGGAAGAACATGCAAACTCCACACAGAAATGCCAACTGACCCAGCCGGGACTCAAACCAGCGACCTTCTTGCTGTGAGGCCACAGTGCTAACCACTAAGCCACCGTGCCACCATATATTAATATTTATTTATTTATTTTCAAGGGGATAGTAATACATAGTTATAAATAGTCTGAAGGGGAGGAGTTATACACCTACAGCCAATGAGAGAGCAAGATACACAGAACGGGAAGGTTATGCAAAAGCACAAATGAATACATTATACCAAAGATACTACTCAAATAAACTGCTTTTCGTGTATCTTATAGTAGTATTAAGGTAATATAATCAAATATAATGCTGCATACTGCATTTAAACCTTACTGTATAAATTAAAGGTTAAACATTATACTGAGGATCCCTAAAGCTTGGAGTTTGCATGTTCTCCTCGTGTTGGTGTGGGTTTCCTCCGGGTCCTCCGGTTTCCCCCACAGTCCAAACACATGCACTATAGGGGAATTGATGAACTAAATTGGCTGTAGTGTATGAGTGTGAATGAGTGTGTATGGGTGTTTCTCAGTACTGGATTGCAGCTGGAAGGGCATCCGCTGCATAAAAGATATGCTAGATACATGTAAGTTGGCGGTTCATTCCGCTGTGGCGACCTCTGATTGATAAAGGACTAAGCTGAAGGTAAATGAATGAATGAATCCCTAGGATTAACAATAGCTGTTTCTTAAGCTGTATGCACATGCTATTGATGATGTGCATTTGCATCATGCACACTGTGGACCTTCTTGTACTTATAAAAGTCATAGAATCAAATGCTTTAAGCCAGGGGTGGGTAAACTCAATCCTGGAGGGCCGGTGTCCAGCACAGCTTAGCTCCAACATTAATCAAACACACCTGAATATGCTAATCAGTGTCTTCAAGGTCACTAGAATTCTATAAGCAGGTTTGTTTGATTGGAGTTGGTGCTAAACTGTGCTGGTCACCGGCCCTCCAGGATTGAGTTTGCCCACCCCTGCTTTAAGTAATGCTTACAGTTTCTCATGAACATGTAGTTTGTGCAACAGCAAGCGAAAGACAGAAATAAAGTATCTAAAGGATTTTGGTGACCTCACACACACGCACATCTCTGTAGACTGTCCCCTTGGGGAACTCACACAGTTTGAATGGGTTCCATTTTCACCTTCTCCGTTCTGTGTTTGATGTCCCAGAGCGCTGTGTAATCATCTTTCTCATGTCTTTTTATCACTTCACCCTTTTATTCGTCTCCGAGGAGCACAGCATCAGGTAACTGTGGCCCACCTCACTGAGGGAGACCAAAATATCACAGCCAAGCCACATTGTTTTATACTTTCTAAAGAGATTGTGAGTGGTTGCTGTGGTGCTGGAGTGGTGTGAGGTTACCTAGATGTTTACTAGAGCATTTCTTTGGTGTTCAGGATGTTTACTAGAGCATTTCTTTGGTGTTCAGGATGTTTACTAGAGCATTGCTTTGGTGTTCAAGATGTTTACTAGAGCATTTCTTTGGTGTTCAAGATGTTTACTAGAGCATTTCTTTGGTGTTCAGGATGTTTACTAGAGCATTTCTTTGGTGTTCAGGATGTTTACTAGAGCATTGCTTTGGTGTTCAGGATGTTTACTAGAGCATTTCTTTGGTGTTCAGGATGTTTACTAGAGCATTGCTTTGATGTTCAGGATGTTTACTAGAGCATTGCTTTGGTTTCAGGATGTTTACTAGAGCATTGCTTTGGTTTCAGGATGTTTACTAGAGCATTGCTTTGGTTTCAGGATGTTTACTAGAGCATTGCTTTGGTTTCAGGATGTTTACTAGAGCATTGCTTTGGTGTTCAAGATGTTTACTAGAGCATTTCTTTGGTGTTCAGGATGTTTACTAGAGCATTTCTTTGGTGTTCAGGATGTTTACTAGAGCATTGCTTTGATGTTCAGGATGTTTACTAGAGCATTGCTTTGGTTTCAGGATGTTTACTAGAGCATTGCTTTGGTTTCAGGATGTTTACTAGAGCATTGCTTTGGTGTTCAGGATGTTTACTAGAGCATTGCTTTGGTGTTCAAGATGTTTACTAGAGCATTTCTTTGGTGTTCAAGATGTTTACTAGAGCATTGCTTTGCTGTTCAGGATGTTTACTAGAGCATTTCTTTGGTGTTCAAGATGTTTACTAGAGCATTTCTATGGTGTTCAGGATGTTTACTAGAGCATTGCTTTGGTGTTCAGGATGTTTACTAGAGCATTGCTTTGGTGTTCAGGATGTTTACTAGAGCATTTCTTTGGTGTTCAGGATGTTTACTAGAGCATTTCTTTGGTGTTCAGGATGTTTACTAGAGCATTGCTTTGGTTTCAGGATGTTTACTAGAGCATTGCTTTGGTGTTCAGGATGTTTACTAGAGCATTGCTTTGGTGTTCAAGATGTTTACTAGAGCATTTCTTTGGTGTTCAAGATGTTTACTAGAGCATTGCTTTGCTGTTCAGGATGTTTACTAGAGCATTTCTTTGGTGTTCAAGATGTTTACTAGAGCATTTCTATGGTGTTCAGGATGTTTACTAGAGCATTGCTTTGGTGTTCAGGATGTTTACTAGAGCATTGCTTTGGTGTTCAGGATGTTTACTAGAGCATTGCTTTGGTGTTCAGGATGTTTACTAGAGCATTTCTTTGGTGTTCAGGATGTTTACTAGAGCATTGCTTTGGTGTTCATGATGTTTACTAGAGCATTGCTTTGGTGTTTATGATGTTTAGAGCATTGCTTTGGTGTTCATGATGTTTACTAGAGCATTGCGTTGATGTTCAGGATGTTTACTAGAGCATTGCTTTGATGTTCAGGATGTTTACTAGAGCATTGCTTTGATGTTCAGGATGTTTACTAGAGCATTGCTTTGGTTTCAGGATGTTTACTAGAGCATTGCTTTGGTTTCAGGATGTTTACTAGAGCATTGCTTTGGTTTCAGGATGTTTACTAGAGCATTGCTTTGCTGTTCAGGATGTTTACTAGAGCATTGCTTTGATGTTCAGGATGTTTACTAGAGCATTGCTTTGATGTTCAGGATGTTTACTAGAGCATTGCTTTGATGTTCAGGATGTTTACTAGAGCATTGCTTTGGTTTCAGGATGTTTACTAGAGCATTGCTTTGGTTTCAGGATGTTTACTAGAGCATTGCTTTGGTTTCAGGATGTTTACTAGAGCATTGCTTTGGTTTCAGGATGTTTACTAGAGCATTGCTTTGGTTTCAGGATGTTTACTAGAGCATTGCTTTGGTTTCAGGATGTTTACTGGAGCATTGCTTTGATGTTCAGGATGTTTACTAGAGCATTGTTTGATGTTCAGGATGTTTACTAGAGCATTGTTTGATGTTCAGGATGTTTACTAGAGCATTGCTTTGGTTTCAGGATGTTTACTAGAGCATTGTTTGGTGTTCAGGATGTTTATTAGAGCGTTGCTGTTGCTAGAGCGTTCATGGGTGTTATTAGAGCATTGCTAGGGTGTTTAGGATGTTTACTAGAGCATTGCTTTGATGTTCAGGATGTTTACTAGAGCATTGCTTTGGTTTCAGGATGTTTACTAGAGCATTGCTTTGGTTTCAGGATGTTTACTAGAGCATTGCTTTGGTGTTCAGGATGTTTACTAGAGCATTGCTTTGGTGTTCAAGATGTTTACTAGAGCATTTCTTTGGTGTTCAAGATGTTTACTAGAGCATTTCTTTGGTGTTCAAGATGTTTACTAGAGCATTTCTATGGTGTTCAGGATGTTTACTAGAGCATTGCTTTGGTGTTCAGGATGTTTACTAGAGCATTGCTTTGGTGTTCAGGATGTTTACTAGAGCATTTCTTTGGTGTTCAGGATGTTTACTAGAGCATTGCTTTGGTGTTCATGATGTTTACTAGAGCATTGCTTTGGTGTTTATGATGTTTAGAGCATTGCTTTGGTGTTCATGATGTTTACTAGAGCATTGCGTTGATGTTCAGGATGTTTACTAGAGCATTGCTTTGATGTTCAGGATGTTTACTAGAGCATTGCTTTGATGTTCAGGATGTTTACTAGAGCATTGCTTTGGTTTCAGGATGTTTACTAGAGCATTGCTTTGGTTTCAGGATGTTTACTAGAGCATTGCTTTGGTTTCAGGATGTTTACTAGAGCATTGCTTTGCTGTTCAGGATGTTTACTAGAGCATTGCTTTGATGTTCAGGATGTTTACTAGAGCATTGCTTTGATGTTCAGGATGTTACTAGAGCATTGCTTGGGTGTTCAGGATGTTTACTAGACCATTGCTTTGGTTTCAGGATGTTTACTAGAGCATTGCTTTGGTTTCAGGATGTTTACTAGAGCATTGCTTTGGTTTCAGGATGTTTACTAGAGCATTGCTTTGGTTTCAGGATGTTTACTAGAGCATTGCTTTGGTTTCAGGATGTTTACTGGAGCATTGCTTTGATGTTCAGGATGTTTACTAGAGCATTGTTTAATGTTCAGGATGTTTACTAGAGCATTGTTTGATGTTCAGGATGTTTACTAGAGCATTGCTTTGGTTTCAGGATGTTTACTAGAGCATTGTTTGGTGTTCAGGATGTTTATTAGAGCGTTGCTGTTGCTAGAGCGTTCATGGGTGTTATTAGAGCATTGCTAGGGTGTTTAGGATGTTTACTAGACCGTTGTTAGGGTGTTCATGGCTCTTGCTACCATGCTGAAAAAAACTGCTTAAACCAGCCTAAGCTGGATGGCTGGTTTTAGCTGGTTGACTAGCCTGGTTTTAGATGGGTTTTGGTCATTTCCAGGCTTGTTTCCAGCCATTTCCAGCCTGGTCTTAGCTGGTCAGGCTGGAAAATAACCAGCTAAAACCAGCTTGACCAGCCTGGTTTAAGCTGGACATAGCTGGTTTTGGCTGGGCTCCCAGCCTGACTTAGCTGGTCAGGCTGGTTTTAGCTGGTCATCTCCCAGCCTAACCAACTAAGACCAGCTGGAAATGCTAGCCCATTGCTAGGGTGTTCAAGGCTGTTACTAGATCGTTGCTGGGGTGTTCAGGATTCTTACTAGACCATTGCTATGGTATCCATGACTGTTACTAGAGAGTTGCTAGAGTGTTCAGGGAGGTTATTCGAGCATTGCTGGGGTGTTCAGGATGTTTAGTAGACCGTGGCTATGGTGTTCTTGACTGTTTCTAGAGGACTGCTAGCATTATTCAGGAAGTTTACTAGACCATTGCTATGGTGTTCATGACTGTTACTACAGCGTTGCAGGGGTGTTCAGGGA
>LR812532.1:3191625-3364125 GCA_903798195.1 Danio kyathit
CATTTGTCATGTCCTGTTGCATGTCATGTCAAATGTCATGATGTGTCATATGTCATGTCTTGTTATATGTTATGTCATATGTCATGTTGTATGTCACATCATATGTAATGTCATATGTTGTACTGTATGTCATGTAATATTTAATGGCATGTCATATCATATGTCATGTTGTATGCCATGTTATATGTCACGTCATGTCATGTTATATGCCATGTCATATGTCATGTTGTATGTTAAATATCATGTCATGTCGAATGTCATGTTATATGCCAATTCAAATGTCATGACGTATATCATATGTCATGTCATATTATATGTCAGGTTATATGTAATGTCATATGTTGTTGTATGTCATGTCATTTGTCATGTCCTGTTGCATGTCATGTCAAATGTCATGATGTATGTCATATGTCATGTCTTGTTATATGTTATGTCATATGTCATGTTGTATGTCATGTTATATGTCACGTCATGTCATGTTATATGTAATGTCATATGTCATGTCTTATGTCATGTTATATGCCATGTCATATGTCATGTTGTATGTTAAATGTCATGTCATGTTGTATGTCATGTTATATGCCATGTCAAATGTCATGACGTATATCATATGTCATGTCATATTATATGTCAGGTTATATGTAATGTCATATGTTGTTGTATGTCATGTCATTTATTTGTCATGTCCTGTTGCATGTCATGTCAAATGTCATGATGTATGTCATATGTCATGTCTTGTTACATGTTATGTCATATGTCATGTTGTATGTCACATCATATGTAATGTCATATGTTGTACTGTATGTCATGTAATATGTAATGGCATGTCATATCATATGTCATGTTGTATGTCATGTTATATGTCACGTCATGTCATGTTATATGTAATGTCATATGTCATGTCTTATGTCATGTTATATGCCATGTCATATGTCATGTTGTATGTTAAATGTCATGTCATGTCGTATGTCATGTTATATGCCATGTCAAATGTCATGACGTATATCATATGTCATGTCATATTATATGTCAGGTTATACGTAATGTCATATGTTGTTGTATGTCATGTCATGTCATTTGTCATGTCCTGTTGCATGTCATGTCAAATGTCATGATGTGTCATATGTCATGTCTTGTTATATGTTATGTCATATGTCATGTTTTATGTCACATCATATGTAATGTCATATGTTGTTGTATGTCATGTCATGTCATTTGTCATGTCCTGTTGCATGTCTTGTCAAATGTCATGATGTGTTATATGTCATGTCATATGTCATGTTGTATGTCACATCATATGTAATGTCATATGTTGTACTGTATGTCATGTAATATGTAATGGCATGTCATATCATATGTCATGTCATATGTCATGTTGTATGTCATATTATATGTCACGTCATGTCATGTTATATGTAATGTCATATGTCATGTCTTATGTCATGTTATATGCCATGTCATATGTCATGTTGTATGTTAAATGTCATGTCATGTTGTATGTCATGTTATATGCCATGTCAAATGTCATGACGTATATCATATGTCATGTCATATTATATGTCAGGTTATACGTAATGTCATATGTTGTTGTATGTCATGTCATGTCATTTGTCATGTCCTGTTGCATGTCATGTCAAATGTCATGATGTGTCATATGTCGTGTCTTGTTATATGTTATGTCATATGTCATGTTGTATGTCACATAATATGTAATGTCATATGTTGTACTGTATGTCATGTAATATGTAATGGCATGTCATATCATATGTCATATGTCATGTTGTATGTCATGTTATATGTCACGTCATGTCATGTTATATGTAATGTCATATGTCATGTCTTATGTCATGTTATATGCCATGTCATATGTCATGTTGTATGTTAAATGTCATGTCATGTCATATGTCATGTTATATGCCATGTCAAATGTCATGACGTATATCATATGTCATGTCATATTATATGTCAGGTTATACGTAATGTCATATGTTGTTGTATGTCATGTCATGTCATTTGTCATGTCCTGTTGCATGTCATGTCAAATGTCATGATGTGTCATATGTCATGTCTTGTTATATGTTATGTCATATGTCATGTTGTATGTCACATCATATGTAATGTCATATGTTGTACTGTATGTCATGTAATATGTAATGGCATGTCATATCATATGTCATGTCATATGTCATGTTGTATGTCATGTTATATGTCACGTCATGTCATGTTATATGTAATGTCATATGTCATGTCTTATGTCATGTTATATGCCATGTCATGTTAAATGTCATGCCGTATGTCATGTTATATGCCATGTCAAATGTCATGACATATGTCATATGTCATGTCATATTATATGTAATGTCATGTTGTCATATGTCATGTCATCATTTGTCATATCATATGGCATGTCATATGTCATGTTGTATGTCATGGTATATGTCATATTGTACATCATACAATGTTATGTCATATGTCATGTCATGCTGCATGTCATGTTATATGTCATGTCATATGTCATGCTGTTGTGTCATATGTCATGTTATATGTAATGTCATATATCATGTCATAAGTCATGTCATATGTCATGTCGTTTGTCATATGTCAAGTTGTTTGTCATCTTACATGCTATGTCAAATGTTGTGGTGTATGTCATATTGTACGTCTTATGTCATGTCATAATATATGTAATGTCGTATGTCATGCTGTATGTCATGTTTTATGTCTTGTCATATGTCGTGTCATAAGTCATGTCATATGGCATGCTATATGTCATGTTATGTCATATATCATACCTTGTCATATGTGGTGTCATGTCATGTTATATGTCATGTCATAACTTAATCATCAAGGAACTTTGCTGCCGTACCATGGCTACATTGTGCCTGCTACAGCCATGGTATGGCAGCAAAGTTCTTTGATTATTACGCCAGAATGAGCATATAGTTCACCAAAAAGTGATGCTAATGGTCTAATCAGATTCAATGCATTATGCTAAGCTAGGAGAGCTTTTAAATGAGCCTATTGTTTAAAAGTGGAGTGTTCCTTTAAAAACCGAACTCGATCCATTCAAGAGAGAACAGCGGTGCATTTTGAAAATTGATTTTTCACTACAGCTCTAATTGGGATCTTATTTGCCTGTTTAAAACACACACAAATACAAACATAAATGTACTTTAATAGGATTACACAAGATTTGTATGTGCAAGGATATTTTTCTGCCTGTTGGGAAATGGTTTTAGCTCAGCATCAATTTAGCATCAAGTTCTTTTGAAATCAGTTAAGTGATTTGGAAAAACTCTTGTTCATTTGCCGCAGCCCATGTAGACGGCTCTAATTCAGTCACTAATGAGGGTCTGTCTCAGTCAGGATGCTGCCTATGTAGACAGCAAGACGGCTCACTAGAGTTTGTGACAGCGTGATTATTGCTCATTATTGCATTGCATTATTGCTAAAGCATTTAAAAGCTGAGTGAGAGATGATGAATGGCAGACTGATGGTAATGATGAAGGTATTGTGTGTGGAAACAGTTGAACTCGAGGGCAGTCATAACCTGCACGTTGTCTGCATTGAGAAAAACACTGACTGAATACAGATTTGACTGATTTAGGATGAATAATGGATCTCAAAACAGTTTTATAAGCATCCATTAGATGCAGAGGCTGTAAGAGAAACTTCTCTACAGTCACTGATGATGATGAATATATATATTCGGTGTGTTTTATGTATGTGTTGATATGCAAAGTTTGATTTAACTCCTACACTGCGCCTCATAATATTTGATTTGTTGACATTTTTTCTGTGTGTGCGTGTCAGCTGGGTCAGATCTTACGGAGTCCCTTCATGAAGTTTGTGGCTCACGCCGTGTCCTTCACCATCTTTCTGGCTTTGCTGGTTCTGAACGCATCCGATCGGTTCGAGGGGGTCAAAAATCTCCCCAACGAGACCATCACTGACCATCCACGACAGGTCTTCAGGGTCAAGACCACACAGTTCTCCTGGACAGAGCTGCTCATCATGAAATGGGTTCTGGGTAAGACCTGCTGCAGTGTGTGTGTGTGTGTGTGTGCGTGCGTGCGTGCGTGCGTGCGTGTGTGTGTGTTTATATATGTGTGTGTGTATGTGTGTTTATATATGTATTTGTGTTTGTGTGTATGTGTTTATATGCACGTGTGTCTGTGTGTGTGTTTCAGGCATGATCTGGTCGGAGTGTAAGGAGATCTGGGTTGACGGTCCGCGTGAGTACGTCATGCACCTCTGGAACGTTCTGGACTTCGGGATGCTGTCGATCTTCGTGGCATCTTTCACCGCTCGTCTCATGGCATTTCTGAAAGCGTCTAAAGCTCAGCTCTACGTGGACTTGCACGTCCCAAACCATGACATCAGCAACGCATCACTTCCTGCCGACGTCGCATACTTCACATATGGTGTGTAAACGCAAGCAGATCAGCACACAACTGTCTGAACTCATTCTGCATGTTTAGCACATTTTGGATCGTATATATATAGTCGAAAGTTTGGGGTCAGTAGGATTTTTAAATGTTTTAAAATAAGCTTCTCCTGCTCACCAAGGCTGCATTTATTTAATAAAAAAATACAGTACAGATTGTAAAATTGTGAAATGTTATTGCACTATAAAATAACTATTAAATAATTCAAAAGTAGATTATAACCTAATTTAATCATTTTTGTCCAGTGATTTTAAGATGAATTTCACATGATCCTTCAGAAATCACTCTAATATTAATAATAATAATAATAATAATAATAATAATAATAATAATAATAATAATAATAATAATTATTATTATTATTATTATTATTTTTATTATTATTATTATTATTAATATTATTAATATTATTATTATTATTATTATTATTATTATTATTATTGTTATTATTATTAATAGTAATACAAGTAATACAATGACTGGAGTAATAATATTCATTTGAAACTACATACAATAAGTGATAAATAAATATTTAATAAATAGTTAACAATTTAACATTTTAGTTTTTCTTTAATTTATGCTGCCTTGATGAACAGAATAATTAAATTTAAATTATTTATTAAAATAAAAAAAAAATGACCCCAAACTTTTATATATATATATATATATATATATATATATATATATATATATATATATATATATATATATATATATATATATATATATATATATATATATATATAAAATGTATTTATTAATTTTTTTATTCAGTGCACAAATCTGCAGTTATTTATTTTATTTTAAAAAAAACAGAAGTCTGCAGTAATTACAAAAAAAGAATCCCATTATACTTGATATTAGACTGGATTTTTGTAATTATTTTTATTTTTATAATAACTATTACATACGATTATTAAATATTTCAAATTCATTTTTGTTATTATTTTTCTTTACCTTTGGTATCTTTGTCAGTTTCAAAAGTTTTACGTGTATATTTATTTTATACACACTACCGGTCAAAAGTTTGCGGGCAGCATTTATTAAATATATATATAAAAAAAAGTTAATTTGTTAAATATTTATAAAATTTTAAATAACTACTTTCTTATGGTATGTAGTTTCAAATTAAATTATTACTCCAGTAATTATTGTGTTTGTTACTATTACCATTATTAATAATAATAATAATAATAATAATTATTATTATTATTATTATTATTATTATTATTATTATTATTATTATTATTATTATTATTATTATAACAATCATGATTAATATTAGAGTGATTTCTGAAGGATCATGTGCCTCTGAAGACTGGAGTAATGAAAATTCATCTTTAAAATCACTGGAGTAAATGATTAAATTAAATTATAATCTACTTTTGAACTGTTAATTTATAGCGCAATAACATTTCACAGTTTTACAGTTTGTACTCTACTTTTGATGAAATAAATGCAGCCTTGGGGAGCAGGAGCAGCTTATTTTACAACATTTAAAAAACAATTAACAACCCAAACTTTTGACCGGTAGTGTATATATATATATATATAATTATAGTTATAATTGTATATAATTTATAAAACTAAAAATTTTAACTAAATATTTACTTTAATAAATTTAGAAGTAAATAAATATATATATAAATAAATGAAATCTAATTAGAAATCTTAAATCACACAGAGTTATTAAAACCGACATTAGAAAATAAATATAACATTAAAATGATTAAAAATGCTATAATAAGTGATTATAAAAACTCAGAAAATTAGCAGGTTGGTGACGCATGAGGTGATTGAAGATTGTGAGGACACAGAGTGACTGATATCTGTTATCAATGCTGCTATCTGCTGGTGTGAAGAAGATATCACAGCCTGTGCAATCACACTGTACATAAACATGTATGCAGATATTGTGAGAGTGGTCTGGCTGTAGACTCGGTGCAGATGCAATCTAAGCTGCATGCAATGCTTTTGAATGGGCTCACCTAACCCCACCCCTACCCCTCACAGTAGTGTCACTTGCTCCATTGAGTGCGTTGTGTCTGACACTACATCACTAAAATATGCAGTCTCAGTTTGCATCAAGGCTGCATCCAGATACTATTGGATGTTGTGTAAAGTCAGTGCTGACGGGGTGTGTGTGTGTGTGTGTTTGATCTTCATTGTGTTCACTAAGGATCTGTGATCAAAGTCTTCATTATGATGCTCCTCCACCTTTGACTTTGAATCTCTTTGAGTTCAGATCATCAAACACTCTCGCTTCACTTTAGCATTCCCTTAAATCGGACTCTATCTAAATCTGAGTCTTTCAGTGAAGTGTTTATTCAGTGCTGTGTGCAGTTTTTGTTACACACCAGGACACAAGTGTGTATAATGACATGTGTATGACAGGTATTATATGGGGATGTGAATTATGAGGACATTGCTGACGTCCTTGTTGTTCGAAAGGCTTATAAATCATTGTTAATATTTTTTTTTAAGGAAATAAATCTGCATGGTGGGGTTAGGTGTGGGCTTGGGGAGAACAACAGACAAAAATACAGTTCAAACTATTTAGAAACAATGGAAACATATAGAATGTCCCCACAAGTGACAAAAGCAAATCTGTGTGTGTTTGCGTGTATTTTTGTGCTTGTTTTTTTGTTTGTGTTTGTGTGTGTTTGCTTGTGTTTGTGTGTTTGCATATGTTTTTGTTTGTGTATGTGTGTTTGTGTGTGTGTTTGTGTGTTTTCTTGCTTATGTTTGCGTGTGTGTGTGTGTGTGTGTGTGTGTGTGTGTGTGTGTGTGTGTTTGTTTGTGTTTGATTGTGAATTTGCATGTGTGTTTGCGTGTTTGCATGTGTTTTTGTGTTGTTTTTGTGGATGTGTATGTTTGCCTGTGTTTGTGTGTTTGCATGTGTGTGTGTGTGTGTGTGTGTGTGTGTGTGTGTGTGTGTGTGTGTGTGTGTGTGTGTGTGTGTGTGTGTGTTTGTGTTTGCATGTGTTTTTGTGTCGTTTTTGTGGGTGTGTATGTTTGCCTGTGTTTGTGTGTTTGCATGTGTGTTTGTGTGTGTGTGTGTGTATGTGTTTGTGTGTTTTCATGTGTTTTTATTTTTGTGTTTGCATGTGTTTTTGTGTCATTTGTGTGTGTTTGTGTGTGTGTGTGTGTGTGTATGTTTCCCTGTGTTTGCATGTGTGTGTGTTTATGTGTTTGTGTGTTTTCATGTGTTTTTGTTTTTGCTTGTGTTTGTGTGTTTGTTTGTGTGTGTTTTCTTGCTTATGTTTGCATGTGTGTGTGTTTGCTTGTGTTTGAATGTGTGTTTGTGTGTGTGTTTGCGTGTTTGCATGTGTTTTTGTGTCATTTTTGTGTATGTGTATGTTTGCCTTTGTTTGCGTGTGTTTGTGTGTGTTTGTGTGTGTGTTTGCTTGTGTTTGCGTGTGCATTTATGTGTGTTTATTTGTGTGTTTTCCTGCATGTGTTTGTGTGTGTGTGTGTGTGTGTGTTTGCGTGTCTGTGTTTGTGTGTGTGTGTTTGCTTGTGTGTTTTTGTGTGTGTATCTGTGTTTACATGTCTGTGTGTGTTTTTGTGTGTGTTTGCGTGTGTGTGTTTGCGTGTGTTTGCGTGTTTGCATGTGTTTGTGTGTTTGCATGTGCGTGTTTGTGGGTGTGTGTGTGTGTTTGCGTGTCTGTGCTTGTTTGTGTGTGTGTGTTTTGTGTGTGTGTGTTTGCATGTGTGTGTGTGTGTGTTTGCCTGCGTGTGTGTGCTTGTGTGTATGCATATGTGTGTGTTTGCTTGTGTTTGCGTGTGTGTTTGCATATGTGTGTGTTTGTATGTGTGTTTGCACGTGTTTGCCTGTGAGTGTGTTTGTGTGTATGCATGTTTATGTGTGTGTGTGTTTGTTTGTTTGTGTATGTGTGTCTACTTGTCTGTGTGTGTGTGCTTATGCTTGTGTGTCTGTTTGTATGCATGCATGTGTGCGTGTGAGTTTGTATGTGTGTTTGTACATGTTTCCGTGTGTGTTTGTTTGTGTGTTTGCTTGTGCTTGCGTGTGTGTTTGCATATGCATGTGTTTGTATATGTTTGCATGAGTTTGTGTGTGTGCATGTGTTTGCCTGTGTGTGTTTGTGTGTATGCATGTGTGTGTGTTTGTGTTTGTGTGTCTGATTGTCTGTGTGTGTGCTTGTGTTTGTGTGTCTATGTTTGCATCCATGCATGTGTGCGTGTGTGTGTTTGTATGCGTGTTTGTGCGTGTGTTTGCATGTGTGTTTGTGTGTATGCATGTGTATGTATGTGTTTATGTATGTATGTCTGCTTGTCTGTGTGTGTGCTTGTGTGTTGTGTGTCTATGTTTGCATGTGTGTGTGTGTGTGTGTGTGTTACAGCGAGGAACCGCTGGCGACCGTCGGATCCTCAGATCATCTCAGAGGGTCTGTACGCCATCGCGGTGGTCCTGAGCTTCTCCAGAATCGCCTACATCCTCCCGGCCAATGAGAGCTTCGGGCCGCTGCAGATCTCTCTGGGACGCACCGTCAAGGACATCTTCAAGTTCATGGTGATCTTCATCATGGTGTTCGTGGCCTTCATGATCGGCATGTTCAACCTCTACTCCTATTACCTGGGAGCCAAATATAACCCCGCCTTCACCACGTGAGTAACACCCATCGACATAGCAACACCCTGACAACCACACACCACAAACTAAAGCTAAACTCCCTTTATAGTCTGGATGAACCAGAAGCTGCGACTCCTATTTTTAAAAAATGTGACGCAGTTCCTAGAGAAACAGAATATTAAATGAGAAAACAGTGGGCGTGGCTTATTTTTCCTACTGCGAGCTGATTGGATGTAGTAAAGTAAAAAATGGTTTGGGGAGAGTTATTACAGCCTAACAGACTCCTCCTCCTCCACCATTTCTGTTTGTTGTCAAAACTGACAGCTGGGGGGCGTGGTCAAGTATATAAGCCACGTCCAATACCTCAGAGAGACCTGGGCTGCGTCTGAAACCGCCTACTACTCAGTAGGTAGTGCATTTGAATTTAAACGTACTACTCGGCCGATAGAAAAGTATGTTCTTTACAGTATGAATGTGAGCAGTACGAATGGAATTCGGACGTACTACATCCGCCATTTTGTCATGGTCACGTGACCTACCTGCGTCAGTTACATCGCTTCACTCCCATTCTCTCGCGGAGCATCATGGGATAGCGCAGATATCCCATGCTTCTCGCATACTGATTTTCGAATTCTATGAATTCTGACATACTACTCAGCTCGCATACTGATTTTAGCGTACTATATAGTATGGAAGTATGCGGTTTCGAACGCAGCCCTAATCTGAGAATTAAACTGAAAACAAACATGAAGTGCATTATCAGATTTCAATTAAAGATTGCAAGAGCAAACTATTTATTGTTCTTAATGACATGCATTGATGAATTGTTCACCACAAAACTAGCAATGTGAGCTAACAAAATCAATATGGTTGATTTCAAGTGTACTTTAAGGCAAGTCATTTAACTCGGCAGCCATCTTTGACACACCTCTCAGGCAGTATGTCTTTTTTTGGGGAGGGAAACATCAAATCCCTGCTTGCTTGCCCAGCTTATAATTAAATTACAAATTAGTAATCACCAATACAACTGAACAGCAGCTGCCTCTTTAGTTTCATTTCAAAACGTTCGAGTCACACAAAATCTGGACCAATTCACATCTGGTCCGAGCCCCTGCCCTGGAGAATCCTCAGTCTATAGTGATCACTGATTGGCTCTTGTATTACTAATAATAGTTCATTATATTTATATAGCACTTTTCTGGACACTCAAAGTGGCGATGCAGTGGCGCAGTAGGTAGTGCTGTCGCCTCACAGCAAGAACGTCGCTGGGTCGCAGGTTCGAACCTCGGCTGGGCTGGGTCAGTTGGTGTTTCTGTGTGGAGTTTGCATGTTCTCCCTGCATTCGCGTGGGTTTCCTCCGGGTGCTCCGGTTTCCCCCAAAGTCCAAAGACATGCGGTACAGGTGAATTGGGTAGGCTAAAATTGTTCGTAGTGTATGAGTGTGAATGAGTGTGTGGATGTTCCCAGAGATGGGTTGCAGCTGGAAGGGCATCCGCTGCGTAAAATCATGCTGGATAAGTTGGCGGTTCATTCCGCTGTGGCGACTCCGGATTAATAAAGGGACTAAGCCGACAAGAAAATGAATGAATGGACACTCAAAGCACTTTGCACATTTTTGGGGGGAATTTCCTCATCCACCACCAGTGTGCAGCATCCACCTGAATGACGCGACAGCAGCCATAGCGCACAGAGCGCACACCAGCTGATTGGTGTAAAGGAGACAGAGCAATGAAGCCAATAATGATATGGGGATGGCCATAATGGACAAAGGCCAGCTGGCAAATTTGGCCAGGATGCCCGGGTTAAACCCCTACTCTTTCTCAAAGGACTTTTGAAAAAGTCTTTTTCCTGGGATTTTTAATGACCACAGAGAGTCAGGATCTCAGTTTAACGTCTCATCGAAAACTCACTGAGCAGTATAGAGTCTACATCGATATACTGGGGCATTAGGACCCACACAGAGTGCAGGTTGAGCGCCCCCTGCTGGCCTCACTAACACCACTTCTGGCAGCAACCTAGCTTTGCCATGTGGTCTCCCATCCAGATATTGCCCTGCTTAGCTTCAGTGGGCGAGTTGTAGAGAGTTAGCTCCCGGCCTAGAAATTGGGGGAAAAAAATAAACAGGGGGGCTAATAATTCTGACTTCAACTGTGTGTATATATATATATATATTATAGGTGGGCATAGATTAATTTTTTAATCTAGATTAAAATGGCTCATTTGAGTTCTGTCGAAGGCATTCAGAATATGTGTGCTACCCAAATAATAAGTCTTTGAGAACAGGTTTCTCAAGCCAGGTGACGCATTAGACCAGGGGCTCATCTCCTGTTTCCAAAATGCATCACAAACTGCTTAAGAAGATGTTCTACTATGATAATTGGTGATGAAAATAAATGATGTTCAATAAGATGTATTTGTGTTTACTCACTGTTTATTCAGTTAAACATGAATGTTGAACTGTAGGCCTACATAAGCTCCAAACAGCGATTTCATACTTGCTTTTGATGTACGTACATACAGAAAATGCTGCTTCACAAAGGCAAGTTCACAGAGCCCTGACGGTGTCAAACATTGAGTATGTTTACATGGGCAACAATACTTTAATACGATTTTAATATGATTAAAACAATACTCTGATTAAGAGTCACCATGTAAACAGCGATTTTTTATTACTTAATGTGACTAAAGTCATAACTGAACTAAACAGAAATGGAATTGAGACGTGGAGTATGCAGATATTAGTGGCATTACTGACAAACTATTACAGTCATGTAGGACTTTTCGCCATATTTTCCGACAAGATCCACACAGGCGGCTGTCAGTAAAGGACCGCACAGACACACAGACGCACACACACACACACACATCGCGAAATGCGGAAGTTTGTTTTCTTCTCATTTGGCGTGCGTTATTAAACTCCATAACACTCTCACCTGTCCTTACTCATTTATTTGCGTCTAATACCCCAGTTTGTCACGAAGGCATGAATTAAATGTTCGTGAGTTAAAGTGAAACTGCTGAACTGCAGTTAGAGTCAGGCATCCTGCTGATTTGATTCAGAAGGGCACTTCTTTCCCAGACGGCTCACCGGTCAGGTATACATCCGCGCTAAACTATCAAGGTGAAAGTCATCATAGCTTGCATAGAATAGACCCAGCTCTCACCCAACTTTGAGAATAGATTAACGGCGATATTTTTTTTATCACGCGATAAGAGTCTCGGGTTAACGCAGCACGTTAACGCCGATAACGGCCCACCACTAATATATATATATATATATATATATATATATATAGATTATAAGTTATAATGGAAGTCAATGGGTCAAAACCAGCCCTCAACATAACCAAATGGTAGTCAAACAGTATGGGTTAATATTAGTTTAGTGTGTAATTGTGCTAAAATGTGCAAGTTATGACCACAAAAAATATCAATGTAAATTCAATATTGACTGAGTTACATTTTAAGACACAAAGGTGACTGTTTTTTCGGTTACTTCAATTATTAATTTCCAGTGTGGCGCATCCATACACAGTTAAGTGACTTCAGCTAAAATTTTACAGCATTTGTTTACATTTCTGACGTGTAAAAACACAAAGTTGGATGTGAATTGTTGTCATTTTTACTGTTGATCATCAGTTGCAGTGCAAAAGCTTAGTTTCTTGCTTTTATATAGAGTTATATTGAGTATAGATATAGAATATAAAATTACAAATGTGACCTCTTCCCAACAGGGTAAACCACCAACAATCAAGAAGGCATGATTATATGCTGTCATGCCTTTGCAATCAAAACATGTCAATATAATGGAAGCCAATGGGGCGAAAACAGCCACCAACATAACCAAAGGGTAGTCAATCTGAACAACACACAACAATAGTGTTGATTTTATACAACAGTTCAACAATAAAAGCATTTCATATTGACTGAGTTACATTTTAAAACACAAATGTGACTGTTTTTCGCTTGCATCAATGAATTGAGCACATCCATACACAATAAAAATGACTTCAGCTGAAGTTTTACAGCATTTATTTACATTTCTGACGTGTAAAGACCCAGTGTTGGATGTGAATTGTCAGAATTTGATCAGAAACGCCTCCCGCCTCGTGTGTTTGATACTCCTGCTCTCTCTCTCTGTCGACTTGCATTAGCGTCGGTGCTGTTTTCCTGCGGTGCGCTCTGATTGCTATTCTGCGCACAGACAGACATGTCAGGCTTATGAGAGAACGGCTCGACTCTAATCTTTTCCAAATCGCTCTGCAAAAATGTCTCTCTCAGATTTGGTCAGCTGGTTTTGAAGTGGATCCCCTGCGGTCGGGCTTCATTTAAAAGCGGACAGAATGAGCCGTGTGTCCATCCTCGCGGGGGCCGTTCGATGGATTGTCTTTCATTTAAAAGGTCCATAAAGCGTTCGAAATGGCTGCTCATTATGGACCGCAAAACCTTTAGATCCTAAAGCTCAGTTGGAGAGTTTGCTTCACATGTTTCTCCTTTAAATTTGTCTGGAGAAATCAGCAGGTCAGCTTTTGTCATGCATTTTTTTTACAACTCCAAATCAGAGAAAGTTGAGACTGGAAAATGCAAATAAAAAAAAAAGAAAGTTGTGATTTCTGAATTTACTTTGACTTGTATTTCATTGCAGACAATATGAACACAAAATATTTCAGGTTTTGTCTGGTCAACTTTGTTTTATTTGTAAATTTGTTTTGTTTATCCATCCTTTCCTGTCGTTCAGACCTGCAACACATCCCAAAACAAGTTGTGACAGGAGCAGTTTAGGGCTGGTAATCAGGTCAACAGCATCCAAGAAAGGTCTAGTCCTTTAGGAGCCATGATGGGCCGAGGATCGCCAGTTTGCCAACAAACACATGAGAAAATGATTAAAATGTTTTAAACACAATGTTCCTCAAAGAAAGAGAGGAAGACATTTGGATATTTCACCTTCAACAGTGCAGAACATCATTAAAAGACTGAAGTCTGGAGGAATTTCAGTGCGTAAAGAACAAGAGCGCAGGCCTAAGCTGAACAGCTGATCTCCCTCAGGCGGCTAGGCATGGGCATAACCGTTTTCAAGGTATACTGCGGTTTGGAAAAGTCAAAGTTTTAAAACCGGGTGTCAAAATGAATAGTTTATTCGGTGCACCGCGATGCAGACGGGGACAATTTGATATCAGTTCAGTAATAATCATAACCGGTTATTACGTACTGACGTCATTTATCTCCTATGCGCGATGTCGTAGTAGAATACTATGGCGAAGGAGGCGAGTAAATAAAACGCTTCTACTACTTAAAAGGTAGATAACTATGCACAGTTCAATTGCTTGTGACTTTGCTGGAAAGTCTTTCATTGACACTGAAGAAGTCACAGCACATAAGCCGCATTTCACTACTAGGGAGAAATGCTGTAAAACTCCATCTCTGCCTCTATCTCTCTTGCTCACTTTGAACATTTGTCCCGCTGGCGTGTTCGTGAGGTAACTTTTCCTTTCCTCTTGGCTGTTAAAGCAATACTTGTGGATCCAGACACGAGCGTGCCTGAGGTGCAAGTTTTCTCCACTCTGTCTATTACGTAATACCTGTGATAACTGCGTATTATGCGCATATAGACTGTAACCGCGGCTGTTCTTTCCGCGTCACTCATCGGTGAACAGCACTTTCATGTCTAAAGCCAATCGCAGCCCTTTCTGTTGAGCGGGTGAAGACAATGACCAATCATAGGGGTGTAATGCTGTGTTCACACCAGACGCGGAATGCGCGGCTAAATCGCGCTATTCACGCGTAAATAGACGCGTGAACATTTGAGTTTACTCGCTTCATTCGCGCGTCAGTCTCCGCTTCATTCACGTGTAAAACTCCGCTTCATTCGCGTTTCTAATTCACTTCAGAACAGACGCAGATTCGCGTGATGGTCAGGGCTTCTGTCTGCTTGTGACTGTAGCTTCATTGCTAAATGGCTAACATGGATTTTATTGATAAAATAACTGTGTTTATGTGCTTTATGATGGCTGAAAAACAGCGTAGATACATTTGGAGCAGTGTCTGAGTCCACTAGATACTTTCAGAGGTGCACCCAGCGCTGTGGGCTCATAAACTCCTCCAGAAACTTAACCTGGATGATGGAGGCTTTCAGCGGTGCTTCTGACTGAGCCGAGCCCAGTTTGATGAACTGTTGTCGGTGTCGGCTGAAGGATTTCCCCCGGGACACCAACAACAGGGGCTACGTCACAATCATGCCCCCACAAGAGCAAGCTCCTGATTGGTTAACGCGGCGCGAAAGTCCGTAGAAGTTTAGATTTTTAAACTCGAGCGATTTGCGCGTTAAGCGTGTCAAACGTGCAAAACACCATTCGCGTGTATCGCGCCGCTCGCGCATTTCGCGCCATTCGTGCCGCAGGATGCCTATTCGGGTGTTTGCATTGATTTAACATGTAAATCACTCGCGCTTGACGCTTCTTCCGAGTCTGGTGTGAAAGACCTCTTTGACAGCGTTCAAAAAGCATGTATTGGAGTTTTGGAGTATTGGAGTTGGAGTTTTGTTTAATACATACAAAAAGAGTGTTTTCTTTGAGCAGCTCAAATTAAAGGTACAGTTCATATATCTGACTGCTTGTATTAAAGGACAAAATTTTATTCCAAATAATATATAAATATTAATATATTTATAGATTTTAATAAAAAACAATTCTTGTGTTGTGAAGAAAAAATCTAATTATGTATGGAAAACATCGCACTGTGATGCACCGTGATATCTAATTCAACCGATTCGATTGCATGATAATCGTAACCGAACCAAACCATGGGACCAGTGTAGGTTCACACCCCTATAAAACCATCAAAATTTTCTGCAATATCGTTTCTAAGGTATGTGTAAGATTTTTAATTTACTTTTTTTTTAACAGTATCTCCAGCTGAAAAGATGCCATTTTAATCTGTTTTTTAAACAAATGAAGACAACAGAAATCAATAATTCATTTAGCCTGACATGTTTACTGCTCCAAAATATTTTAAATGTTTCTCAAAATAAAATATACTGTGTTCAAAAGGGAAAAAAGTTTTTGTATTTTGCCCAGATATTTAAAAAGCAAATATTTTAGAGCAGTAATCACAAAAAAAGTGATATTTTTATCCAAGTTTATCATACCATCAGAATCTTATACCGGCCCATGGCTAGCGGTGCATCAAGAATCCTCCTTCATCTATTAGCCATATCACCACATGGGCTCAGGACTACTGCGGCAAACCTTTGTCAAGTATCACAATATGTAGCTACATCCACAAATGCCAGTTTAAACTGTACTGTGCCAAAAGGAAGCCCTATGTTGACAGTGTCCAGAAGCAACTTTTCTGGGCTCGGAGGAATCTAGGATGGACAATCACACAGTGGAAACATGTACTGTGGTTAGATAAATCAGTATTTCGGGTATTTTTTGGGATGAATGAATGCCCTGTGCTCCGAACCAAAGGTCAAAATAAATACAAGACACATACAATAAATACACAAATACAAGTCAAGGTACATTTACAGACCATTCTCTGTAAACCCTAGAGATGGTTGTGCGTGAAAATCCCAGTACATCAGCAGTTTCTGAAATACACCAGCACGTCTGGCACCAACAACCATGCCACGTTCAAAGTCACTTAAATCCCCTTTCTTCCCCATTCTGATGCTCACTTTGAACTGCAGCAGATCGTCTTGACCATGTCTACATGCCTAAATGTGTTGAGTTGCTGCCATGTGATTGGCGGATTAGAAATTTGCGTTAACAAGCAGTTGGACAGGTGCAAAGACCCCCTTTGAATTTTTTACTCCTTTTTAAATATTTCCCAAATGGTGTTTAACAGAGCAAAAAATTTCACAGTATGTCTGATAATATTTTTTCTTCTGGAGAAAGTCTTATTTGTTTTATTTCGGCTAGAATAAAAGCAGTTTTGAATTTTTTAAAGACCATTTTAGGGACAATATTATTAGCCCCTTTAAGCTATTTTTTTTTTTCAGATAGTCTACAGAACAAACCATCATTATAAAATCTTCTCTCAGTTAAACAGAAATTGGGAGAAAAAATAAACAGGAGGGCTAATAATACAGACTTCAACTGTATATACAGTATAGCACACTACTGCACTTAACATATATTGTTTCCCCTACTATATACCCTATAATTAGTATTGACATACAGTATTCATACACAGGGACTGCCTTTATGAATGGATCATTGATTCATTAAAAAACAGATTGTTTAAAATTCTATCTGGTAATTTCTTTTAGATTGATTTTCTACACAGATCAGTGAAGCTGCCGATAATCATGAAAACAGCACGCTTTCTCATGCCACATTTGCTTATATAACATAAACTCACGCAGAGTTATTTTCTCCTCCATATATTGGATTTAGAAAAATGCATTTCACTACAATAAGACAAAAATTTGATTGGATAATGCAATTTAATTTACCACCTAGTAAAAAAAACACAGAATGCTAAATTATAATCGAAATGCATCACAGACACTGATTATTACCTTCGCAAATAAACGCATCTCAGTGGTGTTGGCCAGTAATGCATTGGCTTTGACTGTGATGTGTGGTTGTGTCTGCAGTGATGGTAGTTTTATGTCACCGTAGGAGGGAAATTAGCATGCTGATTGGAGAGATGCAGTGGCTCGTAACGGCCCATGATTTCAGTCTTCTAGATCCTCTAATGGAGAACACAGGAGTGAGGGCGTCCCATTGATGTTTCTCAGCCTGTCGGAGTGACGTCACTATTTTAATCATTGGCTGTACATCACAGAGCCTCCCGCAGAGACGGAGACTGTTTTTAGGACAGTAAGAACAGATGACAGAATGCACTTCAGTACAGTCAAGAGGAAAACAACATCTAGTGGGGGAATTAGCATTGAATGCGTCATAATTTTTCTCAGAACACATGTTTTTGGAATCACTGGATGATGGTAACAACCAAAGAAATCTATATATGCAAAGAAAACAAATCTAATTAGTTTACAAATTAAAGTCTGTGCATTGAAATGAAATAACACAGGGAAAAGGTATTGAACACACGAAGAAAGGGAGGTGTATTCCGGTAGTGAAAGCCCAGACAGCAGCTGAAATCTCTCAGTAGTTCTTCAGCAACCTTCTGCCCTTCCTCATTGTAAATGAATATCAGCTAAATATCAGCTAGATAATCCATTGCAAGGGTGAAAATCTCAGGCATATGGATTAGAGCTGTAAGCGGGCCATAAAAGCCAGAGCCCGACAGAATTCGGCCCGAGCCCGACAAGTAAACACATACAGCTTTTTAAAAGCCCGAACCCGTTTATAGCCTGACATTATTCAAATGTGCACATCTTTTGCCTTTTTTCATGAATGAGTGGTTTATACGTGCTTTAACATAATTTATTCATGATAAACGTAGGCTATAGGCCACTTGGAAGTTGGAACAAAGAAAATAAAATAAGTCCTCTGTTACTAGGGGTGTCAAAATTAATAGTTTCTTCGGTGCACCGCGAAGCAGACGCAGACAATTCGGTATCGGTTGAGTAATAATCATAACCGGTTATTATGTACTGACGTCCTTATCTCAAATGTGCTATGTCGCCGTAGCTTAAGGGAGGCGAGCCGCGAGCGTGAGTAATTACAACGCTCTAACTACGTAAAAAGCCAGAAACTGTGCACAATTTCACTGCGTGTGTGTTTGCTGAACACTGTTTCACTGACACTTACAGCAGAAGCCCCTATTTCACGCGATTAAGAGAATAAAAGTAAACTCCATTACTCTCTCTTTCTCTCACTGTGGCCCATGACACGCTTTCACTTCTGCTGCTACTGGCCGGGATGCATACTGTTCTGGCTAATTTTGCAAGTTTTGGGTAGGATTGTTTGTTCATCTTCCACCAGCCAGGAACATCCATTTCATTTTCCATGACAGCAGTTTCAATGTAGCGAGTGACCTCTTCATCTTCCCTGCTGTACATTGTTGTTTAGTGCTCTACCGTAATACACAGTGTATGAGCGACCGCTAAAATACCTTGGTTGCTAGAATAACTGTTCTTTTTGAACTGGCCTGACCGCAGTCAAAACTCACTCTTTTTGACTTCTCCGTCATCATTTGTTTCACCTTTGCAGGGATGGATTTTAATGTTGTAACAAACGATTTGATTACTTTCTCCCGCTAATCGAAATGCATCACATGACTGTTCGTTTACTGCGCAAGGCCAAGCCCAAGCCCGGCCTGACCCCATCTAAAATGATAGAGATCCCCCCACCTGGGGGTACTCATCTCGAGGCCCTCAGACTATGCAGTGCCACTGACGCGATCCAAGACCCGAGATGATCCCAAGGTTTTTGGACCAGGCCGTATCCTGAGCAGCTGCCGTGGTGGTCTTTATGGAGTGAGAGCATGACTGACTCCTGTGATGCTCCAAGGACAGACGAGTCTTCGCTGAGGTCCAGCTTCCTGCGCCTAGACTGCAGCTTTGCACAAGACGTTTGGCCATAGGAGAAATGGTCATGCCCAACTGAGCCTGGTTTCTCTCGAGGTTTTTTAAATCTTCACTTTCGCCAATTGGTGAAGTTTTTTCCTCGCCGCTGTCGCCACTGGCTTGCATGGTTCGGGATCTGTAGAGCTGTGCATCGATGGATTTGCTCTTCAGTGTTTGGACTCTCAGTAGTGATTATTAACCCACACTGAACTGAGCTAAACTGAACTGAACTGAACTTAATCTCTGAAAACTGAACTGACACTGTTTCAATTCACTATAATCTTCCATGTGAAGCTGCTTTGACACAATCTACATTGTATAAGCGCTATACAAATAAAGATGAATTGAATGTCGGGTCCCGTCGTGTTTGGGCAAAGATCTTCAGCTCTAATATGGATACTTCTTCTGTTCAAGCTGGACCAGGTATTTGTGTGTTTCATACATCCAGCTCTCCCCAATCTTCCGCTAGTTTCTCCCTCACAGACCCGCTTTCAGTTCACTAGAGCGATCGCGCGTGCCCGCGGTCAGTGCTGAGAGACTTCATACGGGAGTATGTGCTCAAGATATTGCATTCCTCCAAAATTTATATTAGATAAAGATATCAACAGGACATGAACATAAAATCTGAAGGGCCTTGTGTTTATTTAACCATTGCAGACCTTTGCGAAAGTCTTGTAGATGTTTCTTTATGAAAATTTAGGAAAAAATTAGGGAAATGATAATGATAATAATAATAAAAATGGTGCGAAGTGGGTAGCACGATAAAGAAGGTTGCTGGTTCGAGTCCCGGCTGGGCCAGTTGGCATTTCTGTGTGGAGTTTGCATGTTCTCCCCATGTTGGCGTGGGTTTCCTCCGGGTGCTCTGGTTTCCCCCACAGTCCAAACACATGCGCTATTGGGGAATTGATTAATTAAATTGGCCGTAGTGTATGAGTGTGCGTGTGAATGTGAGTGTATATGGGTGTTTTCCAGTACTGGGTTGCAGCTGAAAGGGCATCCGCCGTGTAAAACACATGCTGGATAAGTTGGCGGTTCATTCCGCTCTGACGGCCCCTGAAAAGGGACTAAGCTGAAGAAAAATGAATGGATTAAAATGTTGTTTACAGTGTGAGTATGTGGTGAAAGGATGTATTTTTAAGACACTTAATTATTAGTTCATCGTTTACACACTCGTCCAGGCAAAGTGGTGTATAAATATAATATCACACAAGTATTCTTGGCTGTATATCAGCGGGATCTGATTAACTGCAGATAATTTTGTGTGCGTATGTGTGTGTGTGTGTGTGTGTGTGTGTGTGTGTGTGTGTGTGTGTGTGTGTGTGTGTGTGTGTGTGTGTGTGTGTGTGTGTGTGTGTGTGTGTTTTAAACATACAGCATTGTATTATTATAACCATAATCATAATTATCATGTAATCACAATATAATTACTTTCTTCAAAAAGTGGCCCAATGAATTTGCAGAAACAACGCGGTCTCAGTGGTGTGAAGATAAAGTGGATTTAATTTGCTTTCAAGCTGTTTTTGGAGAAAATCAGCATGCTTGCTCATTTGATCATTCTTAACTAATCACACAATATAAATTACAAACAAAACTAAAACAAAGGCATTTCAGCCCACATATACTGGATTTTATAGTCATTCTAACTGCCTTAACGGCTACAAAGAGAGTGTGTACTTTCTGATTTAATGAATATTGTGCATTTTAAATGTCAAAATATGACACCCTGGTGCACAAAACCTTATAAGTTCATCTCAAGTTGCATGTGTATATTTTTTTTTGCAATAGCCAAATATACGTAGATTATATCTGTCAATTTTTTCTTTTATGCGAAAAGTCATTAGAATATTAAGTAAATGTAGATTTGTTGATTTGTATTAATTTAATAAATTTACTACCATAAATATATCAAAACACAATTTTTGATTAGTAATGTGCATGGCTAACATTAAACATTTCTTTTCAGTAATTTGACCTCTTTGAGTATCCAGATTCCAGATCTTGTCTCAACTTGTCTCGTAGTTGTATCAGCTAAATATTGTCTTGTTTTAGCAAAGTATAAATTAAGCTTTAGATAATGATTAAATCTCTATTTCCAAAAATTTACACTTATGACTTTAATTTAATTTAATTTAATTTAATTATTTTTTTTTTATTTAGTTCAGTTCAGGTAATGCATAAATCCCAATTTCCAAAAATTGACACTTATGATTGGTTTTGTGGTCCAGGGTCACATTTATTTAATTTAATTTAATTTTATTTTATTTTATTTTATTTTATTTTATTTTATTTTATTTTATTTTATTTTATTTTATTTTATTTTATTTTATTTTATTTTATTTATTTATTTTTCTTTCTTTCTTTCTTTTTCTTTATTTATTTAGTTAGTTACAGTTCAGAAAATGCATAAATCCCAATTACCAAAATTTTGTGGTCTAGCTTCACGTTATTTATTTATTTAAATTTATTTATACATTTATTTATTTATTTATTTATTTACTTATTTATTTACTTATTTATTAGTTAGTTAGTTAGTTAGTTACAGTTCAGAAAATGCATAAATCCCAATTACCAAAAATTTATATTGGTTGGTTGGTTTTGTGGACTAGCGTCACATTATTTATTTAAATTTATTTATACATTTATTTATTTATTTACTTATTTATTTACTTATTTATTAGTTAGTTAGTTAGTTAGTTAGTTAGTTAGTTAGTTAGTTAGTTAGTTACAGTTCAGAAACTGCATAAATCCCAATTACCAAACATTTATATTGATTGGTTGGTTTTGTGGTCTAGCTTCACGTTATTTATTTATTTATTTAAATTTTTTTATACATTTATTTATTTATTTATTTATTTACTTATTTGTTAGTTAGTTAGTTAGTTAGTTAGTTAGTTACAGTTCAGAAACTGCATAAATCCCAATTACCAAACATTTATATTGGTTGGTTGGTTTTGTGGACTAGCGTCACATTATTTATTTAAATTTATTTATACATTTATTTATTTATTTATTTACTTATTTATTTACTTATTTATTAGTTAGTTAGTTAGTTAGTTAGTTAGTTAGTTAGTTAGTTAGTTAGTTAGTTAGTTAGTTAGTTAGTTAGTTAGTTAGTTAGTTAGTTAGTTACAGTTCAGAAACTGCATAAATCCCAATTACCAAACATTTATATTGGCTGGTTGGTTTTGTGGACTAGCGTCACATTATTTATTTATTTACTTATTTATTTAGTCACAGTTCCGATAATACATAAATATCAATTTCCAAGTACACTTATGGCTAGTTTTGTGGTCCAGGGTCGCATTATTTTATTTTATTTTTATTTTTTTATTTATTTTTTTATTCTTAATTTTGTAAAAAAATATATATCTGTTTAAATTTATTTATTTATTTTTATTTTATTGTTTTTATTATTTTTGTTATTATTTTATTTATTCATTAATTCATTCATTCATTCACAGTTCAGATAATGCATAAATATCAATTTCCAAATTCACTTATGTCTTGTTTTGTGGTCCAGGGTCACATTACTTTATTTTATTTTATTTATTTATTTATTCATTCATTCATTCATTCATTCATTCATTCATTCATTCATTCATTCATTCATTCATTCACAGTTCAGATAATGCATAAATATCAACTTTTAAGTTCACTTATGTCTGGTTTTGTGGTCCAGGGTCACTTTTATTTATTTATTTATTTATTTAGTTAGTTAGTTAGTTAGTTAATTAGTTAGTTAGTTAGTTAGTTAATTAGTTTGTCACAGTTTCCAAAAATCCACATTTATGACTGATTTTGTGGTCCATGGTTACATTGTTTAATTTAATTGTATTTATTTTTTTATTATTAACATTTTGTACGATTTATCTGTTTAAATTTATGTTGTTTTAAATTGTTTTATTATAATTCAAATAATTATTATTTTTTTATTATTTGTTTTTTTTTTTTTACTTTATTTCTGTCTTTGTTTTGTAAACTCTTCACAGGTCAAAGGTCAGTTTTACTGAATTCCAGTCTATACGTTCAAAACAGTTTTTAGTGTGTGTGTGTGTGTGTGTGTGTTGCTGATGTCAGTAGAGGGCAGTGTACTTCTGCTTTCCTCTGCTTTCCTCATAGAGCCACACTGACTCCACATCTTCTCCCAGCGAGCTTTAATAAAGATCAGATGGAGAATGTTGATCTCATGAGACAGTCAAACACCTCTGAGCCTCTAACGCACTCCACAAACCTCACATCTGCAAGACCACAGCTTAACCACAGCAACCCTTAATAAAATACAGCAGCAGGCAGAGAAGATCAGAACCAGGCCTTCTCACAGTAGACCGTGATTGAAATGCAAGGTTCAAGGGTGTGTGATTCCTGGGAAATGCATGGGCTGATTGAATATTTTTCTTTTTCAAATATTTCCCAAATGATATTTAACAGATTCAGGTATTTTAACAGTATTTTCTAAAATATTTTTTCTTATTATTAAAGTCTTATTAGTTTTATTTCAGCCAGAATAAAAGCAGTTTTTAATTGTTTTAAACCATTTTAAGGTCTATATATATATATATATTCTGACTTCAACTGTACACCTTAAAGGCAGTGTAAGTCACTGTGGATAAAAGCATGTGGGAAATGCAGAAAGTGTTTGTTATCTTCCGGTGACCATTTCATTTACATTCATGCATTTGGCAGACGCTTTTATCCGGCCGTGCGGTGCATTAAGACTATACATTTGATCAATTCATGCTTTTTCCTATACTATTTTATTAGTGGGCAGAGTATTATTAAGTGCTTAAGTGCAACATGAGTCATGTGCATTTATACGACCACTGTGACCGCAGTTTTGTATCAAATAATTCTTGCTTATTCATAAATGTACAGTATAGTTTAATCATGCTTAATCTGTGGATGTGAAAAGAAAAAAAATATATGCTAAAATAACTGCAAATATATAAAGTGCATCCCCGAAGCAGCTTTTCTACTGACGAAGCTGATGTATGTACTGTATATTGAAATATCCTATATCAAATACTTCCCAAGTGATGTTTAACAGTGCAGTATTTCCTTTTTTATTATTATTATATTTTATTTTATATATATATTTTTCTTCTGGAGAAAGTCTTATTTATTTTTACTTTGGCTTGAATAAAAGCAGTTTTAATAATTGTTAATATAAATGTTAAGGTCAATAATATGAATAGTGTTGTTATTATTATTATTATTAAAAATATTATACAATTTTTAAAGTTAATATTATTATTATTGGTATTTAGATAAAAAGTATTACATAATTTTTAAAGTGAATATTATTTTTAATATTAATTATGATTAATCATATAAAATTGTTAAGGTGATGATGATTATTACTATTATTATTTATTGTTAAACAATAAGTCATTATTATTATTATTATTATTATCATCATCATTAATATTATAAATATATAATTTCTAAAGTCAATATAACTTTTAATATTAATTATTAATAATAACATATTTTAAGAGTTTATTATTAATATTTATTGTTAAAAATTTGCATTTTTATGTTAATTAATATTAATAATATATACATTGTAGGTGATTATTATTATTATTAATCAAAATAATTATTATTATATAAATATTATATAATTTCTATGGTCAGTATTATTTTTTATATTAATTGTTATTCATAACATATAATTTTAAAGGTGTTTAATAATTTTATTTATTTTTTAAATATTATATTTTTCCACTGTGGCGACCCCCTGATTAAGGGACTAAGCCGAAAAGAAAATGAATAAATATTAATACAAAAAATTATATAATTTCTAAGGGCAACATTATTCTTATTAATTTTTATTAAAATATTTATTATTTTTAAGGCCAATGTTATTAATATTATTAATTATTATAAAAAAAATTATATAATTTTTAAAGTCATTATTATTATTATTATTATTATTATTATTATTATTATTATCATTAATTATTATAAAAATATGATATAATCTTTAAGGTCAATATTATTTTTAATATAAACTATGAATAAGAATATATAATTGCTAAGGCGATTATTATTATCATTATTTATTAGTAAAGATTTATATAATTTTTAAAGTCACTATTAATATTATTATCATCATTATTTATTATTAAAAACATTAAATAATGTCTAAGGTCAATATTATTTTTAATAGTAATTATTATTAATACCATAATTTTAAATGTGTTTATTATTTATATTATTAATTATTAAAAATATATTTTTTAAAGTCAATATTAAAAAAAAATATCATTTTAGTAGTAGTAATAGTCTTATGAACACCTCTTCAAGTAAAGTGTTACCAATAATTAAGTTTTAAATAAGTAGTTTAAACAAAGACGGCGGTGGTTAGCACTGTGGCCTCACAGCAAGAAGGTCGTTGGTTCGAGTCCTGGCTGGGTCAGTTGGCGTTTCAGTTTGGAGTTTGCATGTTCTCCCTGTGTTGGGCGTGAAAGGGCATCCGCTGCGTAAAACATATGCTGGAATAGTTGGTGGTTCATTCCACTGTGGTGACCTCTGATGAATATGGGACTAAGCTAAAGGAAAATGAATGAATAGTTTGAACAAGCAGTTAAAGTAATAGTTTGAGTGTAGACAGATGACAGATGAATGTTTCCTAGAGAGTTTTGCTGACTCTTTGAAAAGTGAAATGGCAAAAGTTTCTGTGGAGAAAGTAGCTCGCTTCAAATCAGGAATTATTGTGAGTTATTGTCTTGCTGCTGTTTTGCAGATGTGTTTGCGTTACAGTCGTTCACTGGGGTCAGTCTTTCTCTGGATTCAGCACAATGAATCATGGGAAATGAACAGCAGACAGGACGAGTGCAGGGTTCAGTGATGTGAAGCGCTCACAGGTTTGCTAACAAGCTTTAAAGGTTAGAGCGCAGATACGTGTGTGTGCGCGCGCGCGTGTGTGTGTGTGTGTCTATGGCTCAGTGTCTCGTGTGTGTGTGTGATGCAGGTGGATGTGATAATGATCTCTCTTGGGATGTGTGTGTGTGTGTGTGTGTGTGTGTGTGTGTGTGTGTGTGTGTGTAGTGGGCAGTTTTGAAGAAGTGCTGGCGAAAGCTGATACTTGAAAGACAGCAGCACACACTGATCAAACACACACGCACGCACACACACACACACACACACACACACACATTCATTCATTCATTTTCCTTCAGCTTAGTCACTTATTTATCAGGAGTCGTCACAGTGAAATGAACCGCCAACTATTCCAGCATATGTTTTACACAGCAGATGCCCTTCCAGCTGCAACCCAGTACTGGGAAACACCCATATACACTCATTCACACACACACTCATACACTATGGCCAATTTAGTTAATTAATTCACCTATAGCGCAGGTGTTAGGACTGTCGGGGAAACCGGAGCACCCGGAGGAAACCCACGCCAACACGGGGAGAACATGCAAACTCCACACAGAAATGCCAACTGGGCCAGGTGGGACTCAAACCAGTGACCATCTTGCTGTGAGGCCACAGCGCTAACCACTGAGCCACCTTAGCAACTTATAATACGCATATATTATTTTAATATGGGATTTTTTAAGAGAGAGAGAGAGAGATGATGATGCTAGAACGTTTCTATGAAGCACCACTGCAGGGTTTACACTCTTCTTTACACCCCAGAGATAAAAAACGAGAGCAAACAGCTGACAGGAATAGACAGAATGAGTGAAAATGTCCTCCAACCGGGAGAGAAAAGGCAAAACTCTCCTGCTGGCAGAAGCTGAAGCACACATCGATCAGAAAAACACGCTCGCGGTGTGTGAGAGCGAGGTTAATATGAGCACAGGATTCCTCTTTTAAAGCCTGCGTGAGAGTGTGTGTATGTGTGTGTGTCGGTTTTCACATATAAAAACGTTTAAGGAACTCTTGAGAAATGTCACCCCTGGGGTTGACTGTCACTCAGGGATTTCTCAGAGCTGTTTGAGAATACATAAACGCAGACACAAACACACTCGGGTGTGTATGAATACACTCACCGGCCATTTAATGACCTGTTCAAGCACATGCTAAGGCAAAATTGTCACATGAAAGCAACTCAATGCATCTGAAGAAGTAGACGTGATCAAGAAGATCTGCTGAAGTTCAGACCGAGCATTCGAATGGCGTGGATAGGGGATTTAAGGGACTTGTTTGTTGGCTGGTCAGAGTATTTCAGGATCTACTTGGATTTTCAGAGAATGTTTACAGAGAAAGGTCTAAAAAAGAGGAAGCATACTGCAAGTTCAGTGCAAAAAAAATTGCGAGTCTCAGCTGGGTCAGTTGGCGTTTCTGTGTGGAGTTTGCATGTTCTCCCCGTGTTGGCGTGGGTTTCCTCTGGGTGCTCCAGTTTCCCCCACAGTCCAAACACATGCGCTATAGGGGAACTGATGAGTGTGTATGGGTGTTTCTCAGTGATGGGTTGCAGCTGGAAGGGCATCCGCTGTGTAAAACATTTGCTGAATAAGTTGGAGGTTCATTCCGCTGTGGTGACCCCAGATTAATAAAGGGACTAAGCTGAAAAGAAATGAATGAATGAATATAGATCATTTTCAAGACTCTGCCCTAGGGTTGCACGGTTTACCGGTGCTATGGTAGTATCGCGATACTATGACTCCAAAATACTGGCGGTGCCACTGTAGTTTGTAAACGGTAGTATCGTCATTAATGGTTTATCTACAATAAATAATGTTGCATGTGGAAAAGTCACTGAAATGCTCACACGTTTGTGCAACAATAAACCATTTTATTTGAATAGTCTGTGGAGCCCTTTAACAAGCTGTTTTTTTACATGCATTTTTTATTTCTCTTTGCTATTTGGGCTTATTGGAACCTAATTAGAATAAAAATCTAAGTATCATCTTTTGATATGATGTACTTTTAGAGAAAAATGATGTCCATATATGTGGACTCGTGGTCCCAATTTACATCCTGAATTTTCTTTTATGCATATTTAACATAGATTTTTTTTTTTTTTTTGAACTTGCTTTGACTATCAGAGAGTAAAAACAAAATTTTTCCCCATTTTGGACAGTTAAAAATAGACACTGTATGTCTGTAACAAAAAATAAAACATTCAAAGTATTTAAAATAGCCACGTAAGAGCTAAAAATGTGCTGTCCACGTATGTGGACACTCGGGCCCTAGGAGGTTAAGGTTGCAAAACTGTGTAGAATTCGCGCCTATTATGGTAGCCTATTGCGCGCTTTCTAACGCTTCAGTTCGAACGCACATCTGAATCGGTTCATTTCTGTTCCTGTTAATATGATTTATTAGCGACCGTGACAATCTCTTTTAAAAGAACGACTCACAGAGTGAAATTTTGAATTACTTTGGATTGTTACCTGAGCAGTCTGGAAAAAAAATAGATGACAAACCCAAAATAGCAACGGGAAACTTTGAAACTTTTTTTGAGCACCTCATATCGCCTAATTTTGTTGAAAAAATGATATTGTGTAACTAATTTAATTCGGTATAATTTGTATCTTTATTTTAATGTATTTTTGTTCATCAGTTATCTACAAAATAAACAAAAAGAATGAATAAATTTTAGGTGAAGTGACGTGCTAATAATACTTTTTGGCATTGACCTCCTAGAGCTTAAGTGTCCACATATGTGGACAGCACATTTTAGCTATTAAGTGGCTATTTAAAATACTTTGAGGCCCAGTTTCACAAACAGGGCTTAGATTAAGCCAGGACTAGGCCTTAGATAAATTAGGCTATTTAAGCCACATTTATAAAATGGCCTTAGAAAAATATATTACTGGGGTGCACCTGGAGACAAAAAAATGACACTGACATATTTTAAGACATCTCACTGCAAGTTATTTTGAGTTGAGACAGCTCAAACAAGCAATTTAGTCTTGACTAGCCTTAAACCTTGTTTGTGAAACCGGGGGTGAATGTTTTATATTTAGTTACAGACATACAGTGTCATCCTGCAACTGTTTTGCAGCATATGAAATGTCCCAAACCCTATTTTAACTGTCCAAAATGTTGTTTTTACTCTCTGATAGTCAAAGCAAGTTAAAAAAAAAAGTTCTATGTTATATATGCATTAAAAAACATTCAGGAAAAAGTCAGTCAGTCATTTTCTTTTCGGCTTAGTCCCTTTATTAATCCGGGGTCACCCCAGCGGAAAGAACCGCCAACCTATCCAGCACATGTTTTACGCAGCGAATGCCAGCTGCAACCCATCTCTGGGAAACACCCATACCGAGTCATTCACACTCATACACTACGGACAATTTAGCTTACCCAATTCACCTGTACCGCATGTGTTTGGACTGTGGGGGAAACCGGAGCACCCGGAGGAAACCCACGCGAACGCAGGGAGAACATGCAAACTCCACACAGAAACGCCAACTGACCCAGCCGAGGCTCGAACCAGTGACCTTCTTACTGTGAGGCGACAGCACTACCTACTGCGTCGCCTTTCAGGAAAAAGTGTTTTATGTAAATTTGGACCACGAGTCCACATATATGGACATCATTTTTCTCTAAAAGTACATCATATCAAAAGATGATACTTAGATTTTTATCCTAATTAGGTTCCAATAAGCCCAAATAGCAAAGAGAAATAAAAAATGCATGTAAAAAAAACACCTTGGGCCTTAAGAGGTCATGGGAATTATGATTTACATTCAAGTAGGCCTATTATAACACACAATATAGTATTTCTGACAATTTTCTTTAGAATTTGCATTATAAATGACAGTATCGCAATACTACTTGGTATCGTGATACTTCAGCTGGTATAATATCGCAAGATTTATTAATGGTATCGCGACAACCCTATACTCTGCCCACCCTCATTTGCATTATGCACCATAAAAACCGCTGGTCATTTGGTTCAGATGAAGCGTTTTACCCAGGGGTGTCCAAACTCGGTCCTGGAGGGCCGGTGTCCTGCATAGTTTAGTTCCAACCCCAATTAAACACACCTTACCTAGCTAATCAAGCTCTTTAGGTATACTAGAAACATCCAGAGAGGTGTGTTGAAGGAAGTTGAAGCTAAACTATGCAGGACACCGGCCCTCCAGGACCGAGTTTGGACACCCCTGGCTTTACCAGACCTCACTGATTTGTGTAAAAGCATCTGCTGAATGAATTAAATAAAAGTGTTAAAGACCCAGTGAAGAGCTATTTCGGTAAACACAGGGGAA
Organism: Danio kyathit; assembly: GCA_903798195.1. NCBI lineage: Eukaryota > Metazoa > Chordata > Actinopteri > Cypriniformes > Danionidae > Danio > Danio kyathit. The sequence continues at coordinate 3,222,322 of LR812532.1, forward strand.
TGAAAGTCAGACGAGGGCTGGATAATATATGGCTGGTATTTTAGGAACGAGAGAAAAACACTGAAGAAGAAAGGGAGATGATTTCCTTGCCCAGTCTGTGGGCGCAAAGCAACACAAGAGAAATGAATTTAAAACTCTGCGTGTGTGTGTGTGTTTCTCTCAAGGAAGGTAGAAGACCTATACATGAGTCAGAAAAGAAGTCTCTCTTTCTCTCAGCCTACTTCTTTAAACACACTCTCAGTCAAGTAAATCTATGAAACAGAGGAGAGAAGCACACAAAAGAAACAATATAATGAGATACTTGTGTGTGTGTGTGTGTGTGTGTGCGTGTGTGTGTTTTAGGACGTGTTTACCTGCAGATACGCAGTTTTTGACAGCCTCATCTAGAGCAGCTCTTCTGTAGGTTTTCCTAAAGTTTATTATGATCGCTCCGTTCCAAAACCCAGCGAGCGCAGCTTTGCCATCCGCCTCCTACATAGTCAGCTGTCTTCTAAGATGACATCTTGACTGAAATTGAGCCTTGTGAGTGGCAGATTTGGAGTGTTAAGCAATAACACACAATTTGGGAATACTCTTATTCATAATATTGTTGACATTTCACAAAAAAAAAAATTGTGGCTCAGTGACTATTACTGTGGCCTCACAGCAAGAAGGTCGCTGGTTCGAGTCCAGGCCAGTTGGCATTTCTGTGTGGAGTTTGCATGTTCTCCCCGTGTTGGTGTGGGTTTCCTCCAGGTGCTCCGGTTCCCCTCACAGTCCCAAACACATGTGCTATAGGAGAACTGATGAACTAAATTGGCCATTGTGTATGTGTGAATGTGAGAGTGTATAGGTGTTTCCCAGTACTGGGTTGTGGCTAACAAATGCTGGATAAGTTGGTGGTTCATTCCGCTGTGGCGACCCCTGATGAATAATGGGGCTAAGCTGAAGGTAAATGAATGAATGAATTGTATTTTGAATTAACAAATTAGACTTTTATTTTGTAAATGTAATCACTTTGAGACTGATCTGGCTCCATATACTCCACATAGAGCTCACTTAACCATTTTAGGGGTCATTTTTTAGCAAATAGCCACTATTCCTCAGACACTTAATGTGTTTTGATCCTGTCAGCAAGCATCACGTTAAAGAATGACGGAGAAACTGAAGGTTTATCTCTCATCACACAAAGGAATATCTTCTTATATTAAAAAGGCGAGCTCATTTCATCATTTTGATTGGCATCTAATCTGCGGCTAATATTTATTCGCGTGTCTTGGATGAAGAGCGGTTGAGACTTTCTCCACAGAGACGAATAGACGGAAAACTGAGTGTCATTTTGAACAATAAAGACAAGGAGATGCAATTTATGAGGGCAAATAGAAAAGAGAGAGTGAAAGAGAGCTTCTTAGATTATAAAAAAAAAGCTCTCTTTCTAGGTGACGCAGTGGCGCAGTAGGTAGAGCTGTCGCCTCACAGCAAGAAGGTCGCTGGTTTGAGCCTCAGCTGGATCAGTTGGCGTTTCTGTGTGGAGTTTGCATGTTCTCCCTGCATTCGCGTGGGTCTCCTCTGGGTGCTCTGATTTCCCCCACAGTCCAAAGACATGCGGTACAGGTGAATTGGGTAGGCTAAATTGTCCGCAGTGTATGAGTGTGATTGAGTGTGTATGGATGTTTCCCAGAGATGGGTTGCGGCTGGAAGGGCATCCGCTGTGTAAAAACGTGCTGGATAAGTTGGCGGTTCATTCCGCTGTGGTGACCCCGGATTACTAAAAGGACTACGTTGAAAAGAAAATGAATGAATGAACTCTCTTTCTAATAGGATTTACATGTTGATAAAGCAGGTGCTCTCGGCTATAATAAACCTACAGTATGGAATCATCAGATAAATGACTAGAGATGGAGAGAAACTCTAAACCACACCGAGAAATGAGAGACTGAGAAAATAGTGTGAAACAAGGAGACTTCAATTAGAAGAAAAAAAAGGTGAGAGCAGTTCTATTATAGTTTAAATATATTGTATTATGTGTAATTGTAATTAAATTACATACTTTGCAATAAAGAAATCTTACAAAAGATGCTTATATTTCATCCTAAAATATATAATATTGACCTTCAAATGGGTTTTAAAACATCAAAAACTGCTTTTATTCTGGCCGAAATAAAACAAATAAGACTTTATCCAGAAGAAAAAATATTATAGGAAATACTGTGAAAAATTTCTGAATCTGATAAACATCATTTGTGAAATATTGGAAAAAGATAAAACGAATTCACAGGAGGGCGAATAATTTTGACATTTTCTTTCTCTCAATTCAGTTCAATAGTTGCTTTATTGACATGACAAATTTTACAAATGTATTGCCAAAGCATTTATAAAGTTTACATAAAAAAGTAACAGACATATATAACGAAAAAAACAGTACACACAATAGATAGTAGAAAAAAAAAGGAAATATATTATAAATATATATTATAATTAAATAAAATACCATATTATTCAATATATCATATTTATGGTGGCTTGCGAAAATCATAACTTTCCGCCAGACTGTCATACAGACTTAAGGTTGGGCTCATTTAACTCAGACTACCAATCTGCCAAACACTGATGACCTTTTAACTTACTAGCCACACCCTAGCAACCACATACGGCACCCTAGCAACTGTCCCATAGACTTCCATTGTAAAAAAAAAAACTACCATTGACTTTACATTGGACATGCTAACAACACACCAATTCTACTAACAATATACTGATCCATACCAGAAACATACTAATCATACTAGCAACAAGCTAGTTCATACTATAAACATACTAGCAACATGTTAATTCATACTAACAATATACTAATCCATACTGAAAACATATTAACAAACATACTAATCATACTAGCAAACATGCTAATTCGAACTAAATTTATGCTAACAGCATGCTAGTTTATACTAGAAACATGTTAGTGACATACTAATTCATACTTAATGCTAACGACATGCTATATTATGCTAGAAACATGGTAACTTATGTTAGCAACTGCCTAGCAACCACTCAGAACACCTTAGCAACTGCCTAGCATCACCTTAGTAACCACCTAGAACACCCTAGCAACCATCTAGCAACCACCCAGAACACCTTAGCGATGGTCTAGCAACACCTTAGGAATGACTTAGAACACCCTAGCAACCACCTATCAACGCCTTAGTAGCCACTCAGAACACCCTAGCAAGGCCTTAGCAACTGCCTAGCAACCACTCAGAACATCTTAGCAACTGCCTAGCAACGCCTTAGCAACCACTCAGAACACCATAGCAACTGCCTAGCAACACCTTATCATCCACTCAGAAGACCCTAGCCACAGCCTAGCAAACACTCAAAACACCCTAGCAACGACCTAGAACATCTTAGCAACCGCCTAGCAACACCTTAGCAACCATCTAGCAGCCAATCCGAACATCTTAGCAACTGCCTAGCAACACCTTAGCAACCATCTAGCAGCCAATCCGAACATCTTGCAATGCTTTAGCAACCACTCAGAACACCCTAGCAACCGCCTAGCAACCCCTTTAGCAACTGCTTAGCAACCACTCAGAACACCCTAGCAACCGCCTAGCAACATCTTAGCAACCACCTTGCAATGCCTTTGCAACAACTCAACAACCACTCAGAACACCTTAGCAACCGCCTAGCAATGCCTTAGCAACCACTCAGAACACCCTAGCAACCGCCTAGCAACACCCTAGAACACCCTAGCAATGCCTTAGCAACCACTCAGAACAACCTAGCAACTGTCTAGCATTGCCTTAACAACCGCTCAGTGGTCAACCTAGCAACCACTCAGAATACCCTAGCGACACCTTAACAACTACCTGGAACACCCTAACAACGCCTTAGCAACCGCCGAGCAACCACTCAGAACACCCTAGCAACCGCCTAGCAACATCTTAGCAATACCTTAGCAACCACTCAGAACACCCTAGCAACCATCTAGCAAGAAACATGCCAATCCATACTAGAAACCTGCTAACCTATATGTACTTATCTATCTATACCAACTGTTTCAAACTTACTTAAACTACTTCAATTATTTAATTTTTATAGCTACTTTAAACTGTCTCTCTCTCTCTCTGTCCGTATGTGTGTGTGTTGCAGGGTCGAGGAGAGCTTTAAGACTCTCTTCTGGTCCATCTTTGGCCTGTCGGAGGTGATTTCGGTGGTTCTGAAGTACGATCATAAGTTCATCGAGAACATCGGTTACGTTCTGTACGGCGTTTATAACGTGACCATGGTGGTGGTTCTGCTCAACATGCTCATCGCCATGATCAACAGCTCCTACCAGGAGATCGAGGTATGATGACATCATCATCAAAGGAGATCACACTCTTACTGCGCTTCATTTACATACGCGTAAACGCACACTGAAATATCCACATTCAAACACACTCTGATCAAGGATATTATAGCTTTAAAAAAATATTATTATTTATATTTGAATAGTATTTTAACATTTGATGTCAATTTCAGTTTAGATTTAGATTGATTCATTTTAATTTTAATTTTATTTTGTGAACACATTTCTATCCATTAATCCCCCCATCCTTCCATCCATCCATCTATTCATCCATCAATCCATTCATCAATTCATCCATTCATTTATTAATTAATCCATCCATGCATCCCATGCATCCATTAATTCATTCATCCATCCATTAATCTGTTCATCCATCCATCCATCCATTAGTCTATCAATCCATCCATCTATCCATTAATCTATCCACTCACCTATCCATCCATTAATCAATCCATTTATCCACCACACACCCAATCCATCCAGTAATTAATCTATTCATACAACTATTCTTTCATGAATTCATCCATCCACCCATTCATCCATCCATTAATCAATCCATTCATTCATCCATGAATTCATCCTTCCATCCATCCACCCATTCATCCATCCGTTAATCAATCCATTCATACATCCATTCATCCATAAATTGATTCATCCATCCATCCATTAATGCATCCATCCATCCACCCATTCATCCATCCATTAATCAATTCATTCATTCATCCATGAATTCATCCTTCCATCCATCCGTTCGTTAATCAATCCATTCATACATCCATTCATCCATGAATTCATTCTTCCATCCATCCACCCATTCGTCCATCCATTAATCAATCCATTCATCCTTGAATTCATCCTTCCATCCATCCACCTATTCATCCATCCGTTAATCAATCCATTCATACATCCATTCATCCATGAATTCATCCTTCCATCCATCCATCCATCCATTACTCAATCTATTCATTAATCCATGAATTCATCCTTCCATTCATGCATCCATTAATGCATCCATCCATCCGTTAATCAATCCATTCATACATCCATTCATCCATTAATGCATCCATTCATCCACCCATTCATACATCCGTTAATCAATCTATTCATACATCCATTCATCCATAAAATCATCCTTCCATCAATCCACCCATCCATTACTCAATCTATTCATACATTCATTAATCCATGAATTCATCCTTCCATTCATTCATCCATTAATGCATCCATCCATCCACCCATTTATCCATCCATTAATCAATCCATTCATACATCCATTCATCCATAAATTCATCCTTCCATCCACCCATTCATCCATCCGTTAATCAATCTATTCATACATCCATTCATCCATAAAATCATCCTTCCATCAATCCACCCATTCATCCATCCGTTAATCAATCCATTCATCCATAAAGTCATCCTTCCATCCTTCCATCCATCCATTACTCAATCTATTCATACATCCATTAATCCATGAATTCATCCTTCCATTCATGCATCCATTAATGCATCCATCCATCCACCCATTCATCCATCCGTTAATCAATCCATTCATACATCCATTCATCCATTAATGCATCCATCCATCCATCCACCCACCCATTCATCCATCCGTTAATCAATCCATTCATACATCCATTCATCCATTAATGCATCCATTCATCCACCCATTCATCCATCCATTAATCAATCCATTCATACATCCATTCATCCATTAATGCATCCATTCATCCACCCATTCATACATCGGTTAATCAATCCATTCATACATCCATTCATCCATAAAATCATCCTTCCATCAATCCACCCATTCATCCATCCGTTAATCAATCCATTCATCCATGAATTCATCCTTCCATCCTTCCATCCATCCATTACTCAATCTATTCATACATCCATTAATCCATGAATTCATCCTTCCATTCATGCATGCATTAATGCATCCATCCATCCACCCATTCATCCATCCGTTAATCAATCCATTCATACATCCATTTATCCATTAATGCATCCATCCATCCACCCATTCATCCATTCGTTAATCAATCCATTCATACATCCATTCATCCATTAATGCATCCATCCATCCATCCACCCACCCATTCATCCATCCGTTAATCAATCCATTCATACATCCATTCATCCATTAATGCATCCATTCATCCACCCATTCATCCATCCATTAATCAATCCATTCATACATCCATTCATCCATTAATGCATCCATTCATCCACCCATTCATACATCGGTTAATCAATCCATTCATACATCCATTCATCCATAAAATCATCCTTCCATCAATCCACCCATTCATCCATCCGTTAATCAATCCATTCATCCATGAATTCATCCTTCCATCCTTCCATCCATCCATTACTCAATCTATTCATACATCCATTAATCCATGAATTCATCCTTCCATTCATGCATGCATTAATGCATCCATCCATCCACCCATTCATCCATCCGTTAATCAATCCATTCATACATCCATTTATCCATTAATGCATCCATCCATCCACCCATTCATCCATTCGTTAATCAATCCATTCATACATCCATTCATCCATAAATTCATCCTTCCATCAATCCACCCATTCATCCATCCGTTAATCAATCCATTCATCCATGAATTCATCCTTCCATCCTTCCATCCATCCATTACTCAATCTATTCATACATCCATTAATCCATGAATTCATCCTTCCATTCATTCATCCATTAATGCATCCATCCATCCATCCACCCATTCATCCATCCGTTAATCAATCAATTCATACACCCATTCATCCATGAATTCATCCTTCCATCCATCCATCTATCCATATATCCATATAAAGGTAATTTTTATATTATTCAAACAAGGAACCCTGAATCCTAAACCATACTGAAATTCATACCCAAAATATGTGAAGAATTAAGACACACTTCTTCATATTAAAGATACTGTATATAATTAAACATGCCTGGTTTATATCGTTCGGCAACTGAGGAAAGTTAGAACACATGTTTTATGTTCTGGTTATGCTTTTCTCTTATTTGAAATGTTACGATATGAAAATGATAAGTCATAAAGCAGTAATGTACAGTGTCAATATGTTTAATATTAAATTAAATAAAAGAAAAAAAACTTTTATTATGCCATTATGAGTTCTCAGATCAGTGTGTGTGTCTGCAGGAAGACGCTGATGTGGAGTGGAAGTTTGCTCGTGCTAAACTCTGGTTGTCGTATTTCGATGAGGGCCGAACGCTGCCTGCTCCCTTTAATCTGGTTCCCACTCCCAAATCCTTCTACTACCTGATCATCCACATCAAAACCTGCCTGATACACCTGTGCAAAGGAAAAGCCCACCGGCACGACAGCGAACTGGAGATGGGCATGATCAACTCACGCCAGAAGGTCTCTCTCTCTCTCTCACACACACACACACACACACACACACATATTTGTATTTAATGCCAGAAATAAGCTTTGAATCAAAAATATTCTCCCTTATTTTGTGTCAGACTCTCAAACCAAAATTGGATGCATGGGTGTACAGTATTGCTCCCTGTTAGTTGATGGATACAGCATACACTAATGAGAGGCTGCTGCAGTTGTTTGTGTGTGCGGATGTGAAGGTGTCGTCTGATTGGCTGATGTCTAGTCTTCAGAAGTGACTCACAGCTGCAGACGGGCTTTGATTCAGATCTTTTACATGGAGATGATCTCCACAGCGAGACTCAATCAAGTGTCATTTAAAGAACAAAAGGCTGGAATCTGATATTGTGCGTATCAGTGTTTTTCCTCTGAGCGTCAGCACAACTGATGCTGAATACTGAAGAGAGTAACACATGACGCAGGATTCAAGAAAACACATAGAGTTTAATATTAGTTAGAAAAAGTGCAATAATGAATACATAAAATAATCAATAATATACTTTAAATAAATGCCAAACAATGAATAAGTATTTAGGTGGCTCAGTGATTAGCACTGTGGCCTCACATAAAGAAGGTCACTGGTTTGAGTCCCAGCTGGGTCAGTTGGCGTTTCTGTGTGGAGTTTGCATGTTCTCCCCGTGTTGGTGTGGGTTTCCTCCGGGTGCTCCGGTTTCCCCCACAGTCCAAACACATGTGCTATTGGGGAATTGATGAACTAAATTGTTTGTAGTGTATATTTGTGTGGGAGTGTGTGTGTTGGTGTTTCTCAGTGCTGGGTTGCGGCTGGAGGGGCATCCGCTGCGTAAAACATTTGCTGGAAAAGTTGATGTTCATTCCGCTGTGGCGACCCCTGATGAATAAGGGACTAAGCCGAAGGAAAATGAATGAATGAATAAAATAAATATTTATATTAATTAAAGAAATAAATGCTTAATTTAATTATAAAATGTATTTTATTTTGACTGTTTCTTTTTTATTTTGCGTACGTCTGTATTTTATATTTAAAAAGAAAAAACATTTTTAAATATAGAATTTAATTTATTTAGCATTTTGTTTCTTCTACACTACAAGCAAAAGTAATTTTAGAAAAATACTTAATTTAGTTTAAAAGACTGCATAATATAGTGTTATGCATCATTATATAAATTCAATATTTTTATTTGATAATTAAGAAAATACTGTATGTATATATATATATATATAAATCTGGTGTTTTATTTACAATAAATAATTAATTAAAGATTATTTAGTATAGTTTATTTCTTGTAGTATTTTATTTTGGATTGTGATGGTCTATAATTGTTATTTTATAAAATATGTTTTAGATTTATTATTTTTTATTTTAATTTATATTTAATTATATTTAATTATTTTACATTTAATTGATTTTGCAACTTAAAATTTCACAGGGAGGGCTTTGCCTTTAACTGTATATACAATATACAACAAGCAAATAAATAAATAAATAAAACAAATAATTAAATTATATATATATATATATATATATATATATATATATATATATATATATATATATATATATGAATATTTATTAAACTTAAACAAACAAAATAATAAACTTAATCCAACACAAATACTAGTTGGAAAACAAATTGAGGCCAATTAAACAGAAATACAACAGAAATTCAGAAAGTCTGAACACAACCAAACTGACCTGCTAAATGAAACAACTACAGAGTATTTAAAGACAAACGGTGGATCCACTTAAACAACATTCATTTTAATTCAATTCGTGTTTATTTTTATAGCGCTTTTACAATGTAGATTGTGTCAAAGCAGCTTAACATAGACGTTCTAGTAAACGTAAACCGTGTCAGTCCAGTTTTCAGAGTTGAAGTTCAGGTCAGAGTGGTTTAATTTTCACTGCTGAAAGTCCAAACACTGAAGAGCAAATCCATCGATGCGCAGCTCCACAAGTCCCCAACCAAGCAAGCCAGTGTCGACAGTGACGAGGAACAAACTTCACCTATTGACGAAAGAACCTCCAGAGAAACCAGGCTCAGCTGGGCCATGACCATTTCTCTTTTGGCCAAACTTCCTGCAGAGCAGCAGTCTAGGCGCCGGAAGCTGGAGAACGCTGGACGTCTATCGGGGAGAACTGCAGGTCTGAGTAGGTCACCGGCGGGTGTTCAGGCTGGCTCACGGGATCAAGCGGAGACTAAATAGGGGAAACTATAAAACATAATATTTATAAGTAAAGTATTTACTAATCAAACTAATTCTAAATAAAAGACACTTACAAAATAAAGGACACAATTACTCGAAATAAACTAATAATTTAGATTAAATGAACAAAACAGTATACAAATCATATTCCAAATCAACTGTCCTCGCCATATCATTACATTGTGTTGGTTCCGCCATGCAGGACCGCCCGGAAATTAATATTTTTCGTTAATGAATGAGCGTGTGTGTGTTGTTGTTACCCTCAGTCTTGTGTGACCATATGGTTGCTATATATACAGTTGCAATCAGAATTATTCAACCCCCTGATTTATTAGCCCCCCTGTTTATTTTTTTCCCCAATTTCTGTTTAACGGAGAGAAAAAATTTTCAACACATTTCTAAACATAATAGTTTTAATAACTCATCTCTAATAACTGATTTATTTTATCTTTGTCATGATGACAGTAAATAATATTTTACTAGATATTTTTCAAGACACTTCTATACAGCTTAAAGTGACATTTAAAGGCTTAACTAGGTTAATTAGGGTAATTAGGCAAGTTATTGTATAACGATGGTTTGTTCTGTAGACTATTGAAAAAATATATAGCTTAAAGGGGCTAATAATTTTGACCTTAAAATGGGTTTTAAAAAATTGAAAACTGCTTTTATTCTAGCCGAAATAAAACAAATAAGACTTTCTCCAGAAGAAAAAATATTATCAGACATACTGTGAAAATTTCCTTGTTCTGTTAAACATAATTTGGGAAATATTTAAAAAAGAAAAAAAAATCAAAGGGGGTTCAATAATTCTAATTGCAACTGTGTGTGTGTGTGTATATATATATATATATATATATATATATATATATATATATATATATATATATATATATATATATATATATATATATATATATATATATATATATATATATACATATATATATATATATATATATATATATATATATATATATACATATATATATATATACACAGTTGAAGTCAGAATTATTCGCCCCCCTTTGAATTTTTTTATCTTTTTTAAATATTTCCCAAATGATGTTTAACAGAGCAAGGAAATTTTCACAGTATGTCTGATAATATTTTTTCTTCTGGAGAAAGACTTGTTTGTTTTATTTCGGCTAAAATAAAAGCAGTTTTAAATTTAAAAAAAAAATTTTAAGGTCAAAATTATTAGCCCCTTTAAGCTATATATTTTTTCAATAGTCTACAGAACAAACCATCGATATACAATAACTTGCCTAATTACCCTAACCTGCCTAGTTACCCTAATTAACCTAGTTAAGCCTTTAAATGTCACTTTAAGCTGTATAGAAGTGTCTTGAAAAATATCTAGTCAAATATTATGTGCTGTCATCATGGCAAAGATAAAATAAATCAGTTATTAGAGATGAGTTATTAAAACTATTATGATTAGAAATGTGTTGAGAAAATCTGCTCTCAGTTAAACAGAAATTGGGAAAAAAATAAACAGGGGGCCTATATAATATATATATTATACAGAAAAAAATGCGTAATTTACTTTAAAAGACTGCATAATAAAGTATCATGCATCGTTATATAATAATAAATTTTTGTACTAGCATGAACTACTAATGAACAATGTCTTTGCAATAGTTTATTTGCATTGTGATGGATCCACATCTAGTTATTTAAATGACAATGATGAACTATGCAAAAATAGGATGAAACTTAAAAATAGCATGTAAAGCAAATTATAAATACTTAAAAATAGCAGTGCATAGCAGATAATAGCAGTGTAACGAATAATAAAAGATGCTGTAAAATAAGCGCAGCTGTGATGCACAAATATATGAAATATATGTTATTGTTCTGTTCAGCTTGATCGCCATCGAGTGAATCTCAGGAATCGAGAGGAAAGCACCTTAAAGAAACCCATCAAACACCCCACCAGATATCAGGTCAGACACTCAACAAAACACAGACTTCATTATGATCTCCATATGCGTTCAATCTGTTTTTCTCAAATCTGTGTGTCTTATAGAAGATCATGAAGCGCTTGATTAAACGATATGTTCTGAAGGCTCAGGTGGACAGAGAGAATGATGAAGTCAATGAAGGTAAAATACAACAAATTCACTGTAATGTTGGGTCTTATTTCACACACATCCTTATTTATGATCGCATCCTACACTGCCGACTGAAGGTTTGGGATCAGTAGAAGTTAAAAATCTATTTTATAAGGAAGCCTATTTTGCTCATCAGTGCTGCAATTATTTAATCCAAAATAAACTGTAAAATGGTGTAAAATGGTCAAGCGCAGGGATGGACAAACGTGATCCTGGAGGGCCGGTGTCCCTGCAGACTTTTGCTCCAACACTAGTCAAACACACCTGAACACACTAATCAGTGTCTTCAAGATCACGGGAAAGCTGCAGGTAGGTGTGTTTGATTAGGGTTGGAGCAAAAGCCTGCAGGGACAAAGGCCCTCTAGGATCAAGTGTTCCCATCCCTGGTCAAGCGTATATATATATATATATATATATATATATATATATATATATATATATATATATATATATATATATATATATATATATATATATATATATATATATATATATATATATATATATATATATATATATATATATATATATATATATATATATATAAATATATAAAAGGCCCTCTAGGATCAAGTGTTCCCATCCCTGGTCAAGCGTATATATATATATATATATATATATATATATATATATATATATATATATATATATATATATATATATATATACGCTTGACCAGGGATGGGAACACTTGATCCTAGAGGGCCTTTTATATATTTATATTTACTGGCCACTTTATTAGGCCACTTTATTAGGTACACTTTACTAGCACCGGGTTGGACCCCATTTTGCCTTCAGAACTGCCTTAATCCTTCGTGGCATAGATTCAACAAGGTACTGGAAATATTCCTCAGAGATTTTGCTCCATATTGACATGATAGCATCACACAGTTGCTGTAGATTTGTCGGCTGCACATCCATGATGCCAATCTGCAGTTGCACCACATCCCAAAGGTGCTCTATTAGATTGAGGTCTGGTGACTGTGGAGGTCATTTGAGTACAGTGAACTCATTGTCATGTTCAAGAAACCAGTCTGAGATGATTCGAGCTTTATGACTTTATGAACATAAAGCTTTATGTTGCGTTTTTCTTGCTGGAAGTAGCCATCAGAAGATGGGTACACTGTGGTCATAAAGGGATGGACATGGTCAGCAACAATACTCAGGTAGGCTGTGGCGTTGACAAGATGCTCAAATGGTACTAATCAGTCTAATGTGTGCCAAGAAAATATCCCCCACACCATTACACCACCACCATCAGCCTGAACCGTTGATACAAGGCAGGATGGATCCATGCTTTCATGTTGTGGACGTCAAATTACGACCCGACCACCTGAATGTCACAGCAGAAATGGAGACTCATCAGACCAGGCAACGTTTCTCCAATCTTCTATTGTCCAGTTTTGGTGAGCCTGTGTGAATTGTAGCCTCAGTTTCCTGTTCTTATCTGACAGGAGTGGCACCCGGTGTGGTCTTCTGCTGCTGTAGCCCATCCGCCTCAAGGTTGAGCGTGTTGTGTGTTCAGAGATGCTCTTCTGCAGACTTCAGTTGTAACGATTGCTTTTTTGAGTTACTGTTGCCTTTCTATCAGCTGGAACCAGTCTGGCCATTCTCCTCTGACCTCTGGCATCAACAAGGCATTTATGCCCACAGAACTGCCGCTCACTGGATATTTTTTCTTTTTCGGACCATACTTTGTAAACTCTAGAGATGGTTGTGCGTGAAAATCCCAGTAGATCAGCAGTTTCTGAAATACTCAGACCAGCCTGTATGGCACAAACAACCATGCCACCTTCAAAGTCACTTAAATCCCCTTTCTTCCCCATTCTGATGCTCGCTTTGAACAGTAGCAGATCATCTTGACCATGTCTACATGCCTAAATGGATTGAGTTGCTGTCATGTGATTGGCTGGTTAGAAATTTGCGTTAACGAGCAGTTGGACAGGTGTACCTAATAAAGTGGCCAGTGTGTGTGTGTATACTGCCTAGATAAGGAGAATATAAAGAAAACATTAATAATAAATCTTACCGATTCTCTAGTGTATGTCTTATCAGTCAGAATTTTTTTCATATGTCAGAATGTGCTTATCTTTCTTTGTGTGCGTGTGTGTGTGTGTGTGTGTGTGTGTGTGTGTGTGTGTGTGTGTGTGTGTGTGTGTGTGTGTTGCAGGTGAGCTGAAGGAAATCAAACAGGACATCTCGAGTCTGCGATATGAGCTATTGGAGGAGAAATCTCAGGCCACAGGAGAACTGGCTGACCTCATCCAACAACTCAGCGACAAGTTCGGCAGAAACGCCAAGAAACAACCTTGAGGAACAGACAGACAGACAGAGAGAGAGAGAGACAGACAGACAGACAGACAGACAGACAGACTGACAGATGAATGGTGCTTGAGGAAAACTGTGGACACTTTAAAAATGTCTGAATGTCATTCAGTCGACACAAAATCCCAAATCTAATGTCATCCGAGGCAGAGAAAGACACACAAACACACTTTATAAGAGCTGACAGATGGAGGTTTGTGGGGTTTAATGTGCTGAAATAATAGATCTAGCATTACAAATGAAGACAGACAGTTTGTGGTTAGTGGATGGTGCTGCTTGTTAATGTATCCGAAATGTAATTTGTTATTGGGGAAGAAAAAAAAGATTTATCAAACGTTTGAGATGAATGGCCTGTTTGCAGCCTCCATTCTCACCTAAAACATAAACATAAGAAGTTTATGGAGCATAGTTTTTGGCTGTTCATTTATATGACAACAGTGAGAAGCTTGAAAATGCAGATCTGACCGCTATTGTTTTGTTTTGTTTTGTTTTCGTGAACGACTTGAGTCAGTCAGTTAGTCAGTCAGTCAGTCAGTCAGTCAGTCAATCAATCAATCAATCAATCAATCAATCAATCAATCAATCAATCAATCAATCAAACTGTCAGTCAATCAAACAATAAAACAGTCCGTCAATCGATTAATCAATCAAACAGTCAGTCAGTCAATAAATAAATTAATTAAACAGTCAATTAAACAATAAAACAGTCAGTCAATCAATCAATCAAACAGTCAGTCGGTCAGTCAATCAATTAGGTTAACAGTCAATCAATCAAACAGTCAGTCAATCAATCAGTCAATCAAACAGTCAGTCAATCAATCAGTCAATCAAACAGTCAGTCAGTCAATAAATAAATTAATTAAACAGTCAATTAAACAATAAAACAGTCAGTCAATCAATCAATCAAACAGTCAGTCGGTCAGTCAATCAATTAGGTTAACAGTCAATCAATCAAACAGTCAGTCAATCAATCAGTCAATCAAACAGTCAGTCAATCAATCAGTCAATCAAACAGTCAGTCAGTCAATAAATAAATTAATTAAACAGTCAATTAAACAATAAAACAGTCAGTCAATCAATCAATCAAACAGTCAGTCGGTCAGTCAATCAATTAGGTTAACAGTCAATCAATCAAACAGTCAGTCGGTCAGTCAATCAATTAGGTTAACAGTCAATCAATCAAACAGTCAGTCAATCAATCAGTCAATCAAACAGTCAGTCAATCAATCAGTCAATCAAAGAGTCAGTCAATCAATCAGTCAATCAAACAGTCAGTCAATAAATCAATTAATTAAACAGTCAATCAAACAATAAAACAGTCAGTCAATCAATCAAACAGTCAGTCAATCAATCAGTCAATCAATCAGTCAGTTGGTCAGTCAATCAAATAGTCAGTCAATAAATCAATTAATTAAACAGTCAATCAAACAATAAAACAGTCAGTCAATCAATCAATCAATCAATCAAACAGTCAGTTGGTCAGTCAATCAATTAAGTAAACAGTCAATCAATCAATCAATCAAGCAGTCAGTCTATCAATCCGTCAGTCAATCAATTAATCAATCAAACAGTCAGTTGGTAAGTCAATAAATTAAGTAAACAGTCAATTAATCAATCAAACAGTCAGTCAATCAATTAACCAAACAGTCAGTTGGTCAGTCAATCAATTAAGTAAACAGTCAATCAATTAACCAAACAGTCAGTTGGTCAGTCAATCAATTAAGTAAACAGTCAATTAATCAAACAAACAGTCAATCAATCAAACAATAAAACAGTCAAGCAATTAATCAGTCAAGCAATCACTAAAAGAGTCAGTCAGTCAATCAAACACTCAGTCAATTAATCAATAAAAGTCAATCAGTCAATCAATCCATCAATCAGTAAGTCTATCAGTTAGTCAATCAATCAAACAGTCAATCAAATAAGCAATTAAACAGTCAATCAATCAATCAATCAACCAATCAATCAATTAATTAAACACTCAATCAATTAATTAATCAAACAGTCAGTCAGTCAATAAAACAGTTAATCAATCAAACAGTCAATCAATCAATTAATTAAACTATCACTCAATCAGTTAGTCAATCAATCAATAAAACTGTCAATCAATTAATCAATTAATTAAACAGTCAATCAAACAATAAAACAGTCAGTCTATCAGTCAATCAATCAATCAAACGGTCAATCAATAAATCAGTCAGTCAGTCAATCAGTCAACCAATCACTAAAACAGCCAGTCAATCAATTGATCAATAAGACAGTCAGTCAATCAATAAATCAATTAGTCAGAGAACACGTCAAATAAATAATATAATATAATTCAGTAATATGGCAATAAATGTCACATAAAAGCCATTTAAACCCACATTTGTTGCATTTAACACTGAATAAAGCACACAATATTAGATAAACACATTATTTCATATCCATTTAAAGACTGTAAATGGCCTTTTACAGCTGTGCGTTTTTCATTTTGTGTCAGAAACATCATTGAAATTTCCCTTCACAAGCCTCATGAATCTGACTTTTCATTTAGAATCGCGAGTCAACATCGTCAAGTTCAAAACTGCAAGGAAAAAGTCCAAATACATGATATAAAAACACACAATAACTCATTTTTAATAAGCGTCCACAGATCTGACATTGCCACAAATCACCAAAACTCCCGCTGATTCTACACAGACTACAAACACAACATGTGAGCATAAGATGCTGCATTTGAGGCTCGCAGACATTTGATCTAACCAATAACATTCAGACATTTTTAATGTTAGTTTATAACGAACACTGCAGCGCTGAAGCAAAAAATCAGTGATGTTTACAGATTAAAAACTGCTTTAGTTGCCCAGACTGGCTGAATAACATCGTAAGTACACTCTCAGAAATAAAGCTACAAATGCTGTCACTGGGATGGTGCACTTTTGTACCTAAAGGTTACATAATGGTAACTTAAAGGTGCATATTTGTGCCTAAAAAGTACAGTATTCTACCTTTTTAGATGTTTAGTTACTAATATGTACTTTCATTATACTAATATGAGGTATAATTTAGGTATCGAAATGTAATTTTTTGAAAAGGTGCCATCCCATTGACAGCATTTGTACCTTTATTTCTGAGAGTGTACAGCTTAATGTTTTAATGCTGGTGTTTGTGTGTGTGTGTGTGTGTGTCCTAACAACACATGGCACGACAAGATTCCAGCAGCATGCAATGCTTTTGATGCGCACACCTAACCCTACCCCCTCAAGTGCATTGTGTCTGACATTGCAAGTCTGAGATATGCAGTCTCAGCTTGTAAATCCAAGTCTGCAACCAGATACTATTGAGCAATTTGGCTGTCTGCAACAAATGCGACACAGTTAAATACAGTTGTTGCGAGAAGGGATACAGCTGCGGCCGGATGTTCATTCGTTCATTCATTTTCTTTTCGGCTTAGTCCCTTTATTAATCAGGGGTTGCCACAGCGGAATGAACTGCCAACTTATCCAGCATATGTTTTACACAGCGGATGTCCTTCCAGCTGCAACCCATCACTGGGAAACACCCAAACATTATCATTTACACACATACACTATGGCCAATTTAGCTTACCCAATTCCCCTATAGCGCATGTGTTTGGACTGTGGGGGAAACCGGAGCACCCGGAGGAAACCCACCCCAACACGGGGAGAACATGTAAACTCCACACAGAAATGCCAACTGGCCCAGCTGGCACTCAAACCAGCGACCTTCTTGCTGTGAGGCGACAGTGCTACCCACTGTGCCACTGCACCGCCCCGCGGCCGGAAGTTAACAGTATTTATATTATTTATTAAATTATCCATTAATCAGGCCCTTAGCCAGTCCAGAATTTGGCCCCTATATGAGCTCATTTGTCTCATTTTTGACAGTATGCCATCATAAATTGTGAAAATATATCCGATAGAAGAAGACTTCAAGACTAATTTAATGTTTAATTATTCAAATTGACAAATTCTGAATGAGAAAATGAGCTGGCCAGTCTGTTATTTGCCTATAGGATACAGTTTTAAATGTTTTTTTAGTTGTTTTTTAATATTTTTTAACAGATTCCTAATTGCTTTTTTTTAATGATGCATGATTATACATTTGTATTTTAAAAAATTTGTATTTTTTCATACATCTTTATTCAATTTTTTTTATTAAAATGTCTAATCTCATAACATTATTTATAAAACTTAGTTTAAATGCACATTTCTAAAAAACAGTTTGTGGTAAAATAGTATGGTTAGCACAATATTGCAGGAAAAGTTTTGTTGCATCAAAAAGTGTGGTTATGATCACCATCCGACAAGCTAATGCAGCAAAGATTAGTGCTTAAAATGCAGTATTCAAACCTCATAATTTAATAGAAATTAAGAAGAAAAGCTGCAAAAAGTTCCACTTTTTGAGAAAAAAGAGCCACCCATTTCAATAGGCTTGCTACAGGCCTGTTAATTGTAATTAATTAACGTCTACCCCTACCTCAACCCTAAACTCAACCATCACAATAACGTAAACAACAGTAGGTATACTGAGTAATTTTAGTATTATTTATAAAATTACCCAATAAATTGTATTTTATTAGCATCCACCCCACCCAAACCCTTAACCCAATCCTCACAGAAATGTAAAAATATTAATTATTTTGTAGTGTGACAAAAAATGATGCTGTTTTGACGTGAGTATCCTCAGCTGTATCCCTTCTAGACTTTCATTAGACTAGCCATTCATTTAAATATCAGCTGCTGCACTCCCGACGAAATGGTAAGAGTTATAATCCAATGAATATCTGTTTGACCTATTTAACATTATTAAAAGTACATAGGCTGAGTAAATGATGTTGTTGGTTTGCACTGAGTGACGGTTCTGGCATTCATTTTCAAACCGTTTGCTATAGTTAACGTTAGTTGAACTTAAACATCTGAGGTGAACTATCCTCTGCTGCGTTCAGTGACATGGCAATAAATGTCACGTAACATGGCGTTTAAACTCAGATTAGTAGCGTTTAGCACTGAATAAAAGCACACAATCTGTACCTGAGGAGATAATTGTCAGCAGTTTTTGGTGTTGTTTTGCCGCGACGTCGAGAAAATATAAACAATGGAACATTCGCGCGTCGCTATCGCCGAAGGTTAAAATAAAACTCGTTTTAACATAAATGATACCTTTTATCGCGTGTAGTTAGGACACTGTGTTGAGAATTAAGGTAAAGCGTGTTTTATATTCACACATTCAATCAGTGACAACTTGTGACACGCTCCCTATATATTATTTACCATGGTACTATGAATATATTGAGGTAAAGTTGGTTTAATATTCACACACTTGTTTACTGACAACTTGTGACATGCTTTCTATATTGTTTACCATAGTACTTTGAATATATTTAGGTAAAGCTGGTTTAATATTCACACATTTGTTTACTGACAACTTGTGACATGCTCCCTATATTGTTTACCATGGTACTTTGAATATATTTAGGTAAAGCTGGTTTTATATTAGCACATTTGTTCAGTCACAACTTGTGACACGTTCCCTATATATTATTTACCATGGTACTTTGAATATATTGAGGTAACGTTGGTTCAATATTCACACATTTGTTTACTGACAACTTGTGACATGCTTCCTATAATGTTTACCATGGTACTTTGAATATATTTAGGTAAAGCTGGTTTTATATTAGCACATATGTTCAGTCACAACTTGTGACATGCTCCCTATGTAATATTTACCATGGTACGTTGAATATATTTAGGTAAAGTTGGTTTTATATTAGCACATTCGTTCAGTCACAACTTGTGACACACTTCCTATTATTTACCATGGTACTTTGAATATATTTAGGTAAAGCTGATTTTATATTAGCACATACGTTCAGTCACAACTTGTGACATGCTCCCTATGTAATATTTACCATGGTACGTTGAATATATTTAGGTAAAGTTGGTTTTATATTAGCACATTCGTTCAGTCACAACTTGTGACACGCTTCCTATTATTTACCATGATACTTTGAATATATTGAGGTAAAGCTGGTTTTATATTAGCACGTTCGTTCAGAGCTCCCTATATTGTTTACCATGGTACTTTGAATATATTGAGGTAAAGTTAGTTTTATATTAGCACATTCGTTCAGAGCTCCCTATATTGTTTACCATGGTACTTTGAATATATTGAGGTAAAGTTAGTTTTATATTCGCACATTCATTCAGTGACAACTTGTGACATGCTCCCTTTATTGTTTACCATGGTACTTTGAATATTCTGTCCCGAAATCACATGTTAGTATGATTTCAAAACAACATTAGGACTATTTATTTGACTGTGTGAACAATGTTTTGATAGTCATTGGCTGCTAATAAGATTTCACTATTTAGAATTAGCAGAGAATACTTTTCTGAAACTATATTAAAAAGTCCAAATGTGTGAATATAAAACCAACGTTACCTTAATTTTTTATATTCTGTCTGAAATCACATGCAAGTATGACTTTAAAACAACATTAGCACTATTTAATTGACTGTGAACAATGTTGTACTTTGATGGTCATTGGCTGCTAATATGATTTCATAATTTAGTATTAGCAAAGAATACTTTTCTGAAAATATAATATTAAGGAGAAAGTCTGAATGTGCGAATATAAAACCAACTTCTCCCCAATGTGTTAAGAGCTACTGTTAAACGTGATTCACACTGATCCTGATCACAAAGAGAGAGCCAGAGATGAAAAACACACAAACTGAGACTAAAGAGGGTGAAACGGGCTCACAGCAGGTATGCAGTGGTGCATTCTGGGATTTCACCTCCCTTAAGAGTCATTTCCTGTTCTCAGATGGTATCTCGCTGGAGACTGACACACAGAAGAGGGAAACAGCAGATGAAAACACTGTGATGCTAGCGTTTATGATATGGTTTATTATCAACACTGTTTTCATCATTTAATTATGAGTTGAAGAGTGAGAAGAGCGTAAACATTGTGTTTCTCTTTACAGCATATACAGGCCATCTAATTAACACATACTCACAAAAACACTTCACCCAAAGAACAAAAGGAAACATTTAATTAGATTTTTTGCATGAAATAATGAGCTTATTTTTAGGGACTTTGGGGTTGTTGTTGTTGTTAAGCACATCTACACTTAAATTTTCTTTTATGCAACAGGAGATTATTAATGTATATTGGCATTATGTAATTTAACAATTGAATAATAATTTTAATATGTTTTTTTCCTCAGATTTTGTTTTTTCTATATTGGACATTAGACATTCTTAAAACATCAGAAAAATTTAACTAAATTAAAATAGTATTTACATTACAGTATATTTTATTTATTACATTTTAATTAGCTATTTATTTTAGTATATATATATATATATGACCTATATCATACGAGTAGCAGTGCGATATTGGCACTGGTGGAACGTGTGTGTTGGCTCGAGGCTGCAGTCCGAGTGCCTTAGTGTCCCACCAGTGATGATATACAGCCATATCGCACTGCTACAAGTGTGATATTGCGTTTATACAGCAGTTCGACGGCGTAATCGTGTATAAAAAAAGAAAATCAACCGTGGAGAGTCTCAAAAACCCTTTTGTAAGAGGAACTACTTTTTTTCCGCCATTCATTCACATCTGCAGCTGACGTCAGAACAGCAGAAACCGCTGCTCATTCACCAACGTCACTTTAGAGCTAGTTTTTGAGTGATTCTCTAGCGTAATGTCTAAAGTGATGGCAAAACAGCTGATTTTGCTCTCATTTTAAGATTATAAGGCTGAACGGCATGAAATGCCATCAGTCTACAGAGATTTCCCAGTATTTCTCTGTTGTAATTGGGAAATCACAATAATTAACCCCGAAAAAGCCAAAGCAAAGCAAACACTAGCAGATTACTGTTGTGTTTGCGATAAGCAAAAACGCTAAACACATGCGGGCATTTCTTCTTTCTTTTTACTGAACTAGTCTGCAGTAACGTAAAACAGGAGACTCATTAAAAACAAAATACATACATTCCTGATATGTGAGTTCCATCTCACACCCAATACACTACAATTATATGGTATAAATACAGCACTGCAACATACAAAAGAGAGAGATCAACTTAGAATGTCACTTATCAGTTTTATAATAATTTGATCAGCTGACGTTTTTCTCCTCTAAGCTCTTATTATGCGGTCTCTGTCGCCATCTTGTGGATAGACAACGTCAACCGTTTTTGCTCTGCTTAGTATTACTGGCTAATGGCCACCGATGCGCTGTCTCTTCGAAATTATAAATATTATCTATAAGGCTCTATCCTTATAAATAAACTGCATAGTTGCAATCTAAACAACTACATTCAAAAACAAACTGGAATACAGCAAAACAAACAACTATACCTAAAAAAGCCTCAAAAGTTCATTATGTTGTCCAACAGCTGCAATATTTGTCAGACTGTAGTGAGTTTATTGATCTGCTGTCACTCCATGTGGGCGGAGTAATACACAAGGGTGAAGAGGCTGTAAGAGTGGCAGAATATCGCAGGTCTATAAACCAATCAGATTCGAGAACCAGACAGAACTGTTGTATAAATATATATATATATATATATATATACGTGTGTGTATATATATAGACATTTGACACATTTTATTTTGTTTCAAATTATCTGTTATTACAATATTTAGATTAAAATATTAACTAAATTACAATATATTTATATTTATTATTACATTTTAATTTGCAAGTTTTATTTTATTTTTTTTCTGTATTTGTCACATTTTATTTTGTTTCATGTGATCTTTTTTGACCCTCACATGCTCATCAATTTTGTTAAAATCAACTAAACACACACGTGACAGTATTTATGTGCTGTTGTTGAAAACTTTGCCTGTATAAAGCACTTGCTCATACAGACTAGTCTTTTTATTAAGAAACTGTTTGTGAGAGAGAGAGAGTGTCTACAATACATGTACACCTTTATTAGTATTACACTTAAGAGTTTAGATATATCCTAATGTATTATTTTTAGTTTACTAACCGTAAATGAAATAAATACACAAGATGTTCAAGAAAGTGTATTTTTCACTTGTTCAAAGGAAAACATGACTGGGTAATATATTGTGCTATTTATAATGACAATTAAAGCTTTTAAATTGTCTTAGTTTGACTGTGTACATTTATTTTATCTGACATTTTTCATATATTTTTAGGAAATGTAGGGGCACCTATGATGAAAATCATCTTTTGTAAGTTGTTTAGACAGAACTGTTTGCAGGTATAGTGTGTCCACAGTAATATTGGAGTAATATAAAGACAACAAGTGTCTTTTTTCAAATTTCCTGACGCTAAAATAGGATCCAAATCCCTCCCATTTTGAGGCCCACCACAACGTGATGTGCAGTTTCGCCGCCCACCGAATTGATTGACAGACGTGCATAACATGTCCCTGTAATATAATCATATTAACAAGACAAGATATGCGCAAAGAAACTGGGATTACAAGATCTGTTCAGCTCGCTGTGATCATCTGCACCTCAAGAATGAGTTTAATAAGTTTAAAACGTTTCTAAAACAGTGCATGTTCGTAATGAAGACAATAAAATAGCTACATAATTCATTATAACAGCCGTATAGTGTCAGTACAATTATAAAAGAAGTCGATTCAATCCCAGTTTACGGACTTAAATTAGGTTTATTTTGTAAATAAACAAAACGGTTATCCATACATCTGTGGATATTAATGTGTATCTTGTCACATTTGCTGAGCAAAAACAGTGCAAGGCTATACGTGTTGGTAACTTTATGACGACATTGTGTGCGACTTGTCATTGCAGAAAGGCTTGAATTAACTCCACAACAAATATATCAAATAACAGTTGGAAAAGTTCTTACTGTGTTAAGGGAGATCTGCTTCATTCTTGTCTGTCACTGTGCTGTTTATCTATGTGAAGGCTACACGCATCAGAGAAATACTAAGTGATCTCTGTTCGATTAAGTCGTGACGTATGGAATACTATTTCTGGGTCCAAGCCACTACTCATTTAAATAGAGAAAATATTCGTTTATGACCACTTTTTCGTCCTATCACACATTAAAGTGAATTTTATATAACATCATGGTGTACACAACAGTCTCTGGACTTGTTGCACCACAGACCCCAATATTTTAGCAATTTATAAATAATTAATTACATTCTGGCCATTGGATATTAGGCATGGTTATACACAGTTGAAGTCAGAATTATTAGCGCCCCTTTGCATTTTCTTTTCTTTTTTAAAATATTTCCCAAATGGTGTTTAACAGAGCAAGGAAATTTTCACAGTATGTCTGATAATATTTTTTCTTCTGGAGAAAGTCTTATTTGTTTTTTTTTTCGGCTAGAATAAAAGCAGTTTTTAATTTTTTATGAACCATTTTAAGTTCAATATTATTAGCCCCTTTAAGCTATATTTTTTCCGACTGTCTACAGAACAAACCATCATTATACAATAACTTGCCTAATTACCCTAACCTGTCTAGTTAACCCAATTAACCTAGTTAAGCCTTTAAATGTAACTTTAAGCTGTATAGAAGTGTCTTGAAAAGCGTCTAGTCAAATATTATTTACTGTCATCATGGCAAAGATAAAATAAATCAGTTATTAGAAATGAGTTATTAAAACTATTCTGCTCTCCATTAAACAGAAATTGAGGAAAAAAATAAACAGGGGGGCTAATAATTCTGACTTCAACTGTATATTGCGATTGTTATTTTCCATAGTATTACAGCGCTTTGTAAACATTTATGATTTACATTTGTTGAGTCTCCCCATACAGTTTGATAGAGAGATTGGACCTGAAAGCCGCTTCGCGTGACGCACGTGGGAGCAGTGGGTGGGTCAAACCAGCTCATTTGCATTAAAGGCACAGGCAGATTTTAAAAGGTCTAATAAATAATCTGGTATTTTTAGCTGAAACTTTACAGGCATATTTTAGAGACACAACAGACTTATATTAAATCTTGAAAAAGATGTTAAAATATGTGGCCTTTAAAATGTTATAGACAATGTAAGACTAAATCGAGAATAAATTTCTGCTGGTGATCTGTTCTATTACAAAATTTTTATATTATTTAAATTATGTAGTATAATTGTTAATTGTTAATTATCATTCATTGATTCATTTTAAGGCTTAGTCCCTTTATTAATCTGGGGTCGCCACAGCGGAATGAACCACCAACTTATCCAGCATACTGTATGTTTTACGCAGCGGACCCTTTCAGCTGCAACCCATCACTGAGAAACACCCATACACTCACATTCACTACGGAAAATTTAGCCTACCCAATTCACCTATAGCGCATGTGTTTGGACTGGGGAGGAAACCGGAGCACCCGGAGGAAACCCACGCCAACACGGGGAGAACAAGCAAACTCGAAATGCCAACTGACCCAGCCGAGGCTCGAACCAGCCACCTTCTTCCTGTGAGGCAACAGCGATACCCAAAGCGCCACCCTTGTTAATTATCATTTATTATTAATATTATTAAATATAAATGTATTCCTAATATTAAAGTAATTCAGTTTAACACCTGCTCAATGCAAACAGCTTTATGGTCCTAAAAAATTACTTCTGTTTTAGTATGGAAAACAAATTTGTATCTTCTTTTATTTGAAGGTGAACTGTACCCTAGAATTTTTTTTTTTTTTGTCGATTCACTCAAGCGTTCAGATGTAAATAATATTTATCCTGTACAAGGAAAATAAAAAGACATCAGCAAATATTGTACTATTTATAGCAAAAAAAAAATCAATTTAAATTGGTCTCTTTCCGGAAATGACCTTTTTCATATTGTACCTCTCCAATTTAATTCTCTCCATGAATATTATCGGCGCGCTGCAGAATGGAAGACAAATGTCAGCAAAATTGAAACATGAAATTTCCCCTGGTGCTCATCATATTCAGAGCTCGACCCTGTAAACAGTACATCAGAATCTGCAGACGCGCTGATAGGAAACGTGATTACGCAAACTAGCACTAAACAGAAATAAATGGAATTTACCTCAAGAGGATACCACATAAAACATGAATATTACACAAATGAGCTTCGGGGGGTTTGCAGTTATTACTTTGCTGACGTTATCTCCATTATGGGATGGGGTCATGGGTGTTTCCATGGCAACTTCTCCAATCCATTAGTATCGTGGCGCAACATATCACGAGGCTGTTGTTTTAATGTTTGCTCTGTGAAGATGGTGTCTTCAAGAAGCCATTACTCGACACCTGTGACAGGTATTTTATCTCAGTGTCAGGCCGTCTGTGCCAGAAGAGATTTACAGTGGAGCTGCTGGCTGTATAAATGACAGAATAACAATCTAAGAGTCTCAAGGGTGACGGTAACCATGGCATCTACAGTCACTGACCGGGACCTGGATATCAAGGCATCGTTTACCTTCTGTGACATGATGTGGCACTTTAATATGAGCGGGCATCACATGCTTAGTGCGTCACAGATGGGTTCAGTGTGTGTGTGTGTGTGTCATTTAAATGGAGATCGATCTGACCATATGCCTAAATAATTGGCTGTTTCACAGCATTCCTGTGGATTGCTCTGTGACAGTGGCATTCTGCACTGAAAAAAAAAATCAGATTGTGATGGTGGCATGTTGAAAGCAGAGGGAGGAAGGTGTGTGTCCCATTATGTGTGGTGTACAAGTAACACTGCATTTCAGAAAAAGAACATTATACCAACAGTAAAATGTGGTGGTGGTAGTGTGATGGTCTGGAGCTGTGTTGCTGCTTCAGGATCTGGAAGACTTGCAGTGATAAATAAAACCATAAATTCTGTTGTGTACTAATATATCCTGAAGGAAAACCTTCGGGCATCTGTCAGTGACCTCAAGCTGAAGATTTTGCAACAGGACAATGATCCAAAGCACACCAGCAAGTCGACTCTTGAATGGCTGAAGAAAAACAAAATGAAGACTTTGGAGTGGCCTAGTCACAGTCCTGACCTGAATCCACACCAGCAAGTTCACTCTTGAATGGCTGAAGAAAAACTAAATGAAGATTTGGAGTGGCCTAGTCAAAGTCCTGACCTGAATCCACACCAGCAAGTCCACTCTTGAATGGCTGAAGAAAAACAAAATGAAGACTTTGGAGTGGCCTAGTCACAGTCCTGACCTGAATCCACACCAGCAAGTCGACTCTTGAATGGCTGAAGAAAAAACTAAATGAAGACTTTGGAGTGGCCTACTCAAAATCCTGACCTGAATCCACACCAGCTAGTCCACTCTTGAATGGCTGAAGAAAAATAAAATGAAGATTTGGAGTGGCCTAGTCACAGTCCTGACCTGAATCCACACCAGCTAGTCCACTCTTGAATGGCTGAAGAAAAACTAAATGAAGATTTGGAGTGGCCTAGTCAAAGTCCTGACCTGAATCCACACCAGCAAGTCCACTCTTGAATGGCTGAAGAAAAACTAAATGAAGACTTTGGAGTGGCCTACTCAAAATCCTGACCTGAATCCACACCAGCTAGTCCACTCTTGAATGGCTGAAGAAAAATAAAATGAAGATTTGGAGTGGCCTAGTCACAGTCCTGACCTGAATCTACACCAGCAAGTCCACTCTTCAATGGCTGAAGAAAAACAAATTGAAGACTTTGGAGTGGCCTAGTCACAGACCTGACCTGAATCCACACCAGCAAGTCCACTCTTGAATGGTTGAAGAAAAACCAAAAATAAAGACTTTGGAGTGGCCTAGTCACAGTCCTGACCTGAATTCACACCAGCAAGTCCACTCTTGAATGGTTGAAGAAAAACCAAAAATAAAGACTTTGGAGTGGCCTAGCCAAAGTCCTAACCTGAATCCACACCAGCAAGTCCACTCTTGAATGGCTGAAGAAAAACAAATTGAAGACTTTGGAGTGGCCTAGTCACAGACCTGACCTGAATCCACACCAGCAAGTCCACTCTTGAATGGCTGAAGAAAAACTAAATGAAGACTTTGGAGTGGCCTAGCCAAAGTCCTAACCTGAATCCACACCAGCAAGTTGACTCTTGAATGGATGAAGAAAAACAAATTGAAGACTTTGGAGTGGCCTAGTCACAGACCTGACCTGAATCCACACCAGCAAGTCCACTCTTGAATGGCTGAAGAAAAACTAAATGAAGACTTTGGAGTGGCCTAGCCAAAGTCCTAACCTGAATCCACACCAGCAAGTCGACTCTTGAATGGCTGAAAAAAAAACAAATTGAAGACTTTGGAGTGGTCTAGCCACAGACCTGACCTGAATCTACACCAGCAAGTCCACTCTTGAATGGCTGAAAAAAAACAAATTGAAGACTTTGGAGTGGCCTAGTCACAGACCTGACCTGAATCCACACCAGCAAGTCCACTCTTGAATGGCTGAAGAAAAACTAAATGAAGACTTTGGAGTGGCCTAGCCAAAGTCCTAACCTGAATCCACACCAGCAAGTCGACTCTTGAATGGCTGAAGAAAAACAAATTGAAGACTTTGGAGTGGCCTAGTCACAGACCTGACCTGAATCCACACCAGCAAGTCCACTCTTGAATGGCTGAAGAAAAACTAAATGAAGACTTTGGAGTGGCCTAGCCAAAGTCCTAACCTGAATCCACACCAGCAAGTCGACTCTTGAATGGCTGAAGAAAAACAAATTGAAGACTTTGGAGTGGCCTAGTCACAGACCTGACCTGAATCCACACCAGCAAGTCCACTCTTGAATGGCTGAAGAAAAACTAAATGAAGACTTTGGAGTCGCCTAGCCAAAGTCCTAACCTGAATCCACACCAGCAAGTCGACTCTTGAATGGCTGAAAAAAAACAAATTGAAGACTTTGGAGTGGTCTAGTCACAGACCTGACCTGAATCCACACCAGCAAGTCCACTCTTGAATGGCTGAAGAAAAACAAATTGAAGACTTTGGAGTGGCCTAGTCACAGACCTGACCTGAATCCACACCAGCAAGTCCACTCTTGAATGGCTGAAGAAAAACTAAATGAAGACTTTGGAGTGGCCTAGCCAAAGTCCTAACCTGAATCCACACCAGCAAGTCGACTCTTGAATGGCTGAAGAAAAACAAATTGAAGACTTTGGAGTGGCCTAGTCACAGACCTGACCTGAATCCACACCAGCAAGTCCACTCTTGAATGGCTGAAGAAAAACTAAATGAAGACTTTGGAGTGGCCTAGCCAAAGTCCTAACCTGAATCCACACCAGCAAGTCGACTCTTGAATGGCTGAAAAAAAACAAATTGAAGACTTTGGAGTGGTCTAGCCACAGACCTGACCTGAATCTACACCAGCAAGTCCACTCTTGAATGGCTGAAAAAAAACAAATTGAAGACTTTGGAGTGGCCTAGTCACAGACCTGACCTGAATCCACACCAGCAAGTCCACTCTTGAATGGCTGAAGAAAAACTAAATGAAGACTTTGGAGTGGCCTAGCCAAAGTCCTAACCTGAATCCACACCAGCAAGTCGACTCTTGAATGGCTGAAGAAAAACAAATTGAAGACTTTGGAGTGGCCTAGTCACAGACCTGACCTGAATCCACACCAGCAAGTCCACTCTTGAATGGCTGAAGAAAAACTAAATGAAGACTTTGGAGTGGCCTAGCCAAAGTCCTAACCTGAATCCACACCAGCAAGTCGACTCTTGAATGGCTGAAGAAAAACAAATTGAAGACTTTGGAGTGGCCTAGTCACAGACCTGACCTGAATCCACACCAGCAAGTCCACTCTTGAATGGCTGAAGAAAAACTAAATGAAGACTTTGGAGTGGCCTAGCCAAAGTCCTAACCTGAATCCACACCAGCAAGTCGACTCTTGAATGGCTGAAAAAAAACAAATTGAAGACTTTGGAGTGGTCTAGTCACAGACCTGACCTGAATCCACACCAGCAAGTCCACTCTTGAATGGCTGAAAAAAAACAAATTGAAGACTCTGGAGTGGCCTAGTCAAAGTCGTGACCTGAATCCACACCAGCAAGTCCACTCTCCAATGGGTAAAGGAAAAACAAAATGAAGACGTCTAGTCAAAGTCCTGACCTGAATCCAATTAAGATGCTGTGACCTTAAAAAAGATTTTTTCATGTTCAAAACCCTTCAATGTGACTGAATTACAGCAATTCTGCAAAGATGAGTGGGCCAAAATTAGCATGTTACTAATTCAAAACAACAGAATCAAGGCACTTTTTCTACCAGATAACCCAAATACTGGAAACAAGAGTTAAAAACATGAGAGGAACAAAAGAGAAAATGTATTATTCACATCGGCAAACACCAGATAAAAAAATATAACATGAGTAAATATAGTTATCAATTACACGTATAGCTTTAGCTCTGAATGGGACTGATCTTAAAGTGTTGGTTGCTCCTTGAGGGAAATCTGTGACATCATCGTCCTCTGCTGACATCGGTGTGTTCGCACACCGTGTGTGCTGTGAACCCTCAATGACAGTCAGCAGAGCTCGACAGAACATCTGCTGTCACACACACACACACACACACACACGTACAGACTTACACACACGTACAGACACTCTGTGAAAGTGAGTCTCTAGATTTTAAAACGATTCAACAATGCTTCGTTCCACTCAATTAAACGTTCGGATATTGCCTGGCAACTGTCCACTGACTGCCAAAAGGCTTGTGAAAACATTTCCAGAGATATTCTCATAAAAGAGTCTTGGGGTGAACCCGAGGGTATACCTTTATTTGTGTAAGTTCATATAAATGTATTAAGTGCTTGTTCTTTCATTCAGGATATTTTCTGAAAGTAGTTTGTGATGCTCTGACTAGGAAACATAGGCCTGAATGTTCATTTGAACTGTGAACAGTGTCTGTTTTTATTTTACACAATTATTTTGTTCATTTTAGATTGGCATATTACTCTACAAAGCTATATGCAGTAATTAACAGTTAAAGGGACAGTTTACCTAAAACTGAAATTCTGTCATCATTTATTTACTCACCCTTTACTTCTTTCTTACCTTTACAAGTTTCTTTCTTCCGCTGAACACAAAGGAAGATATTTTAAAGATAGCTGAAACGCCAACCTGATTTCACCAAGTAGGACATGTTACTTGATTAACATCTATGTTGATCCTGGATCAACAGTCCAATCAGTCAATCAGAATTAAGGGAAACGTTTACTGTTGTTAAGTTTAGGCTTAAAGGGCCATGACACACCCACCCCCACCTCTAGTTTGAAAAAAGTCAGAACAGTGGGTGTGTCGTGTGGCGAAAGAGGGAAGGGTTTGCATAAAAAGGAGAGTTTCAGTATGTGGCAACACAAACACAGACGCAGGGGAGATAGACAGTGACTACGTTTACATGGATATCAGTAATTGATGATACCTTAATTTGAATAAGACAATAATATGATGAAGATGTTTACATTAGTTGCTGTTTGAATGTTTCTTTCATGATCCCGTTTTACATATTATAGCACATAGATCGATTAACGTCATTGCGTCACCACGCTATCCACATTTCCTCTGGAGTTTCATTTAATTTTGTGTGTTTCATTTTTAATTTGTAGACTTTAACTGCAGTTTGGCACTTTCATTCAGGAACATATCATGCATTGCCCCTTGTGACAAACAAGATATTGGATGCGAGGAGTTAGGGTTGGGCCAATAGACGATGCCATCGTCCATCGGCGATGGCCGATAGACTTCACGATGCTGAGCCGGCATCGCAATCCATCGCCCCGCCCCCGTCGCAAACCCGCTCATGAAAAATACACACTCAGGCCCTGTTTACAGTAAACTACACAGCTTAGTTTTAAAATGGCATTTTAGAATGAAAAAGACCCACGTCCACACTGGTGTTTTATCTAGCATTTCTGAACAGCCCTCCGTCCACTGAAAACACACATCACGTGACCACACACACACACAGCCACACACACACACAGCCACAGACACACGCACTGTCATGCGCTCGTCTGAGCTCCAGAGAACAGTGTATGTCGGACAGTTTGTCAAGGATGATAGTGGATGGCGTCTCACTATAGTTGTTAAACGTGATATCCAGAGCTTAATTTGTGCCGGAACACGCCGGATCCGGCACCTCATTTTACCGATCTCCCTCCTCAACCGCCCTCCTCCCGTCCACTGTTCATTTTCACTTTGTTCCGTGACTCCCCAACTCTCTTCACTTTCGTCCGCGATACCTCAGCACCGCTCACTTTTGTCCGCGAGCAACCCCCGCGCCGCTCACTTTCGTCCACAACACCTCTCCGCCATCCACCGCACCTAACAAATGACTGACACGGATCACTCTGCCTACTCATGCCAGAGTCTCGTGGAAAAAGTGATTGACAGGTGGTCATTAGTGTGTAAGTTATCTTTATTTATTTATGATTTGGTTATGGGTAAAACAAAGACCAGGTAGTTGAAACGGTAGGCTACAAATAATTAATTCGTTATGAATTAATTAATTATTTATAAATAATTAATTCACCTCCGCCTATGAAGATGATGCCATCGTCCATCGCGATGTTTCACATTAGACATCATACGATGCTAAATTGGTCAACATCGCCCAACCCTACGAGGAATTACTGGAAGAGTGTCGTTTTAATGGAATGTCTTTAAAAACTGAAAGGGTACTGCTGACGATACTAACTCACTTTGCCATCTGAATAAACATAAAGAACACTGATCACACACTTACCAAATCCGTAGAGACAGGACAATCAACATTAACTGGAGCCGCTTCTTTTTTTTTAAAAAAGGAGACAAGTGGCAAATCCAGATTTCACCATTTCCAGATGTTAAGCCACTGTAATCCACAAATGTGGGTTTACATGAGAGCTGTGCACTCATTGTGGGGAAATAGAAACAAAACCTTTGTTGCTGCACATTTATAAACACTGACAACACGTGTCTCCGACCAATTCTTCTTCTTCCTTTTGTTTTTATTAAGGTTGGCAACACAACGTGGCGTCTCTCTGAACACTGTAACAGGTAAAAACAGTCTTCGAAGCTATATCATGCATATTAATGAAGTTGCATCTCATTCACAATAGTGCGCTGATTGGTTCGAACCAAGTCTTTCTCATGAATTAATGCTAAAAACTCAAAGACATCATGTTGTACCAGCCGGTACAGACATCTAATCTCCACGCTGGAATTTACACAATGATCTCTTGGTCGTGACGTAGCTAAAAAATTTATTTTCAAACAGGAAGAATGAATTTGCTCGAAATAACAGAAAAACAACAAATTTTTACTTTTTTTGTGAAATATATGTGTCCTAATAGTATTTCTAGCAACGTGGTTCACATATATGACTATCAACATCTCAAAAAAGGTGTTTTGGTGTTCCGTGACCCTTTACGGTAAGGTTTATGCACTTCTGCAGTACATGCTTGTTATCCATCTATTATTCCCCTTTGATTTTGGGAGTAATTTACAGTTATGGTTGAGTTTATGGGTAGGGAATAGGTATGGATTACATCTTCGAACAAAAATGATGTTCTAGGATCAACATAGATGTTAATCCAGGATCGCACCGTACTTGGCAAAATCATGACGTGCTAGCTGAAAACCTGTATTTCATCAAAATATCTTCCTTTGTGTTCAACGGAATAAGGAATAAAGATTTGCACCTACTTTAGGGTACATAAATAGTGAGTACATCTTTTTTTTTGGGTGAACTAACCCTTAGGTGTACCTAATAAAGTGGCCGGTGAGTGCAGTAGTGGATATGCTGCTATTTTTAAACAACTGTAAACAGTCCTAAATCCCCTCGTGTAGATCAAAGCACACTGGAAAACTGATAAAAAGCCTTTGCAGCGTTGAAAGATTTGTTCGGTGTAAGGTTGAGCATTTTAATATAGTTTAATTTAGCTGCATCGCATTGTTTGCTGTAACTCTGAAGCGAGAGCCGACTCATCCGTCTAGCCCAAAACCCATAAAACGCAGTATGCGGATGGAAACCATGGGGTCAGGCTTCTCATAAAAGGCCAGTATTTATTGAGCACGTCTGCAGCTTGAAGAGCTGCTCTTAAACACTGTGTATCGTGGATGTCTGACAGGAACGACTCTATATCTCTGTCCTCTCGTAAACACACTCTGTTTTTCATCATTTTCATTTCGGTCTTCATTCACACGAGGACGACGTGTCTGAACATCCCAGAAGTCTTTGGGAAGTACTTGAAGGAAATAATAAAAAATCTGTCATGGTTTGCTCACGCTCAGTTAGTTTGGATATAATGTTGGCTTTATTTATTAAAGGGTATCTATGATGCAATATCATCTTTTGCAAGGTTTTTTGACAGACTTGTGTAGGTATTGTGTGTCCACAGTCATATTGGAGTCATATAAACACAAAAAATCTCTTTTCAAAATATCCTGACATTAAAATACCGAGCAGGCACAGGACGGCAACATGACGTCAGATTGACGTTGTACTCCAACATCGTTGGGTCGTTGCATTTTGTTTGGAGATGAAAATCTGGTTGACATCAGACCCCAATGTCAGGCCAACGTCAATGTCCAACGTATAACCTAAAATCAACCAAATATCAACGTCTATTGATGTTACAGCTTGACGTTGTGTTAACGTTACCACAATGACGTCTATCAGACGTTGGATTTTGGTTGCCATACCTGACTAATAAATGTCAGTATTTGACATCAATATGACGTCGGTTTAAGATGTCGGTCGACCTTGTGTTTTGGTTACTTTCCAACATAACCTAAAATCAACCAAATATCAATATCATTTGACATTGTTATTGGACGTTGAAATAACATTGTCCTTAGACGCTGGCTAGACATTGAATTTTGGTCTCCTGACATCACCACCTAAATCTAACCCAATATTAACGTCTTATGACATTGTGTGCCTGCTGGGTAGAATCCAAATCCTGGTCATTGTGAGGCCAACCACTAGGGCTGCACAATGTTTTGTTTGCATCTTTAGTGATTTTCAACGTCTTGTCTCGATAGGAGGATTAGAGTGTTTTGCATAAAAATCACAAGTGGATTTAGCTGGTTTTGATGCAAAAGAAAATGCACCTTGTTAAAAAACAAAGAATTGTCTAAAGTGACATTTTTGGAAAAAAGGTATTTTATTTACCAGCTAATAACCTTATCATTACATATAAAATGAAACTCCTGAACCTAATCAGAGGAGCCTGATAGAAAATGCTCATTTACAAGAAAAGAGGTCTGATGGATTAAGAGGGTTTTGTATCTGAACTCTTCATATATACAATATAATGCTTAGATATTTCCCTTTACTATAAATTACTATAGTGTTTTAAATGTGTAACACCTGGTTTGATTGGATTTGACTTGTTTTTGCTGTGATGCACTATCATTTGTTTCTGTTTGGTACAGCATAATAATTGCAGTAAATAATTGAACTAAGCAGTTATTTGTTTCATTGACAGTTTTATTGATCACTAAGATATGATTTACTTGGATTTAAGTTGCTTCGGTTAAAAAATTTAAATTGCAAAAATAACTTGCCAAGTAGCTTTTAGCTTAGCATGCTATATTTCCCAGAGGGTAGCTTTCAGTGTAGTTAAGCTACATTTTAAGTAGAGTAGCTAATAGCTTAGCTCACTACATTTTTCAAGTAGCTTGCACAACACAAGATTTTTTTTCAGGTGTGTCTATTTTAAGTAATAATGGACTTCTGCAAATCACTCCTGTGTTCTTCAGACATCAAATTTGCAGCTTCTTTATCTCCATGGAGACTAGTCTCGGCCCTTGGGGAATTTCAGTATGAAATATGCCTTTAATTTCCATTCAGCGTTCGCTGTGAGTGACAGGATGATTCATCCTCCGGTGGTCTATCAGAATCCGGATGCTTAGCTTGAGCCGCTCGTGGGCAGACGTGTCTCGACCCAGCGGGATCATAGAGGAAGAGGAAATCCTTTACACAGACTTTTGTCTTTGCATTTGCTTTACCTGTATCTTCGGTCACACACTCGCCCCTTTTAAAGTACGGTCACATTTCATTGAAATTTTGCAGGCAAGAAAGGTCAATTGTCTCTTGTCCGTGGTGTAGCAATGAAGGCTCACACAGAACTCGCTTTCAAACCCAGCAGCTTTCTGTCGGCCAGCATGCCGAATTCATAAAACTAATTTAAACATTAGTGCCACAGGATAGAAAACTAAAACATGGCTTTTCCCTCATAATTTTAAGTCAAGACTTGAGTTATGCCTTTCACATTATAAACACAAATTACAAGTTATGTTACAAGGTTATGAATGATTACAAGAATTATTAATTTTAAGGAGAATGGAAAGATAAGAACTCTAAGAAAAATTAGGTCAGAATTGTGAGAGAATGAAACTAGAGGTCACAATTCAAATACAGTCAGTAAAATGTGGTGGTGCATGACTATGAATTCTGCTGTGCATCAAATATCCTGAAGGAGAATGTCTGTTAGTGACCTCAAGCTGAATCGAACTTGGGTTCTGTAGCAGACCAATGATCCAAAGCACACCAAAAAGTCTTTTGAATGGGTAAAGAAAAACAAAAAGAAGACTTTGGAGTGGCCTAGTCAAAGTCCTGACCTAAATCCAATTGAGATGCTGTGGCATCAGTTCAGAATTGTCATTAAATTGCTATTGAGTCCACATTGCAATGGAAAATTACAGTAATTGTGCCTCTTTCTATCTTAAGGGTTTACTCACACTACGCTTGCCTTAAACCGAGCACGGGCACGATGGTCCCCTGATGGCCCGAGTTAGCACTGCATTTTTACCTTCTGAGCCCGAGCATCCTTGCATCATCGATGCATCAGTTTAGTTCAGAAGTGCTCTCACTCAGTACAATGGAGATTGCTTTAGTTACTGTATATTGTTTTGTATTATTTCAAGAGTTTGTCTGTTTAAGGTGTATTTGGCGTGCTGTCTGGAGAGAGGGCTCTGAGCTTGAAGGGAAACCCTGGCTCGTGTTATTCCCCTGGTCAGAAGATAAAGGGATTGAGAGAGGTCAGAGCGCAGTGTCCCCCCACATGGATCAAGGTGGGGCGACTGGGTGGTGGTGGAAAGCTGACGATCAAAAGATAATAGGGTAAGTCAAATGTGACTATTTATAGGGGTTTGGGCTTGTACTGATTGGATAATGATATAATTGGTTTGTTAATGATCCTCACACGCTTCTCTCAAAATTAGTTTATTAAACTTCACTTTGAGTCGTTTGAGATGCAATAACACATGGCCAAATATTTTGCTGAACAGATTTTGACATTCATAAATTGACATAAGTCATCTTGCT
This sequence comes from Danio kyathit, assembly GCA_903798195.1. NCBI lineage: Eukaryota > Metazoa > Chordata > Actinopteri > Cypriniformes > Danionidae > Danio > Danio kyathit. Next base: position 3,259,928 of record LR812532.1, read on the forward strand.
TCACGTATTAGGAGGTTTGCTATTAGTGGCAGTGAGGAGTTTACATCTTTGATAAACTATGACAGTTCACTAGGGCTGGACAATAATTTGATATCAATATATATCGCGATAGAATTTTTTTCAATAACGATGATATGATTTTTAAACCCATTTCCGATATTTCGATATAAATTTGCATATATATAAATATATATATTATTATTTATATAAGATCTTATACATGTATCACTTGTCACTGAATGACGTTCAGTGCTCAGCCGTCAGAAAGAGCGTGATCTGATGTCACTTACGTGATGACGAACAACACAGACACGCTGCCAGCGCTCAGCACAGCAGTTGGTTTAAGCTGCGCCGCAGAAAGTTTTAGCTACAAAATGAGTGCTCTGAATACAGATGCGAATGAACAAGCTTCCACAAGTAAGAATGCAGACGAAATAGTTGATAAGAAAGGAAAGACTAATGCAGTGGTGTGGAAGTGGTTCGGCTTTTTAAGTTCCGATAAACTTAGTTTCGGTGTTCTGCAAAGTGTGCCAGAGAGTGTAGCTGACTAGCGGCGGCAACACATCAAATCTGTTTCACCATTTGAAGCAGTTCCACCTGATAAAACATATTGAGAGTCAGAGTTCAGTAAAGTTAGCAACAGATTCGCATATTCGTATTTTCTGGATCAATAACTCATGACCGAAACATTGTTCCTACACAAATAGCACATTTTTTAACTGTCGCAATGTATACAACCACCTACAACCTTATTTTCCTAAAAATGAGCTTTCCTACGCGCTGGACGCATTATATTGATCTCTATGCGCAGGCGGCAAAGAGACCGATCCTTAGGGACCGTCTACAAAGAGCAAAACGCAAAAACCAATACTACAAAAGCTGTCAATAACTTCCCTCTAACTCATCATACTGCCATCAAACTCAGATCACACGTCACTGCTGTCCTGCTGGTTAGACTACAACACCTATTTGTCTAAAAAACTATTTTGCATATTGTTTATGAATTTTTGAGCTTTATTTATTTGATAGTTTATTTCACATTTCTTGTTTGTATAGGCTAAATACAAATAAAAAGTGAACACATTTTTTGTACTGTTTTTATTTTAAAAAAGTTATAAGAGTCTGGAGGTATTATCGACTTTGCAAATTTACTTTGCAGACATTTGTAGGTACAGACATCCATTGTGTGCGTTCTTGGCAGTTTTTCCTTTCTTTTTAATATTGTCCATATCGATATCGAAATTATATCGTATCGACGGAAATAAAAAAATATATCGTGATATAAATTTTTGCCATATCGTCCAGCCCTATAGTTCACTTTCATTGAAAAGTAAGAATGAGTAATAAATCTATATGAAACAGTCCCCTTAAAAGTGATATTGCTTCTTCAGCTTCAATGGCAGTGTCACCTGATGTCTGAACAGCTGTAAGCTGATGTTGCAAGGTCTGAAGATGAATGTGGACTATAAACAAGCTTTAAGAATTCATTATGCTGTCATGGACTAAAGATTTGATCATTTATTCTCTCCTTTTTGGAGGTTGGCAGATAAAATTCTCCTTTTGTGTGGCACTGAAAAATAACAGCTTGGGTTTGGAAGAACAGGAGGGTGAATAGATGATGACAGAAAATTCATTTTCAGTCAACTTCATAGCTTATCTGCTGAAATATGATTCATAATATTGAATGCATCATGTATTATTTATTTGTAATCATCATTCTGTGGTAATATGTCAGAAATGAGCCAGTGGAAAGGATTTACGCCTGCAGATAGCACGTTCTTTGTCCACACGTCATCGCTTCAGTTAGGTGTAGGAGACGGCTGGTCATTAATCATGTGAGGGGCGTTTTAACACGTCTGCAGGCACTCACCTGCTCGTCTCTGTGATTCACACCTCAGGAACCAGCACCCTGCTGCTCATTAAGCTCTTAAATTAGATCGTAACCTTTTATTACTTTATATATGTTTGATTTACTGGATGTGAGCTATTTCAGTCATGAATTAATATAGCCTGAATATGGTAAATTCATGAATCTTGAGGTATTTTGAGACTAATAAGACAAATTTGAATTCAACTATATCAGACGTCTAAAAGAGCCTGATGTTTTCTCGTGTTGATTTAAGGAGCGAGAGATGAGTTGAGTCAGGGTTTGTCGCAGAAGACCAAGTAAGCTGAAATACAGAGCATTGAATACAAGCGATAGAGTAGCTAAATCAAACACAGGTGAAAGTAATCAATAATTTACAATAGAAGCAAACTAAAAAGTGGTATATACTGTAACCACATACTGCGTGAACAGATAATAGATACATATTACCTTGACTATGACTATTGCTGGCATGGACTAACTTTACAATTGTTCAAATTTGCTCTATATGAGTGGTTCCTAACCTTTACTAACTTGAAGATGCAGGGGGCTGCGAAGAGATGGAGGCAGAAGACGGTCAGAGGTATAAATATGTCCAGTGTAGCCTGATTCAATTTTGAACACAGGGAACATGGAGCCAAGGTGGAACCATTAGGTCAACAGACATAGTTGGGGGCATGGGCTTAGCGGTCCAGTGAAGTGCCAATGAGCAGTGTGTAAAAAGCATCCAGTGATAATGAAGGAGCAAGAATGAAGGAGGTTTAAAGCTGGACTGAACCAGTGAATACAAAAGGGCCAGGAGACTGAACAGAGACAACACAGCCGAAAGTGCCTGGAGACTTATTAGATGCAAAGGAGCCAGGAGACTGAACAGAGTCAAAGGAGTCAGGACACTGGACAGAGTTGAAATATCCAGTAGACTGAGCAAAGTTGAAATCAGGAGACTGTATGGAGACTTTAGTAGATTCAGGAGACTGTACGGAGCCAAACGACTAGAAAGAGTCTGAAGAGACTAGTAGACTAGAAACAATTAAGTTCAGTGTAGGCTGAGCAATTTCGGACCACAGGGAGCATGGAGCCAATGTGGAATCAATTGGTCAACAGACATAGTTGGAGGCATGGATTTAGAGGTTTGGTGAAGTGCCAAGGAGCAGTGTGTAACAGCATCCAGTAATGATGGAGTGAGAATGAACGAGGCTTAAAGCTGGACAGAACCAAAGAAAACAAAAAGACCAGAAGACTGAACAGAGACAACACAGCCGAAAGAGCCAGGAGACTTATTAGATTCAAAGGAGCCAGGAGACTGGACAGAGTCAAAGGAGTCAGGACACTGGACAGAGCTAAATATTTAGTAGGCTGAGCAAAGTTGAAAAAGCCAAGAGTGGGTAGAAATGATGGACTAAGGAGACTGTACGAAGCCAAAGGAGATTGTCTGAAGAGACTAGGAGGAGATGAAGAAGTCAGAAGATTGTGAGAGGGCCAAATAAGTCCAGTGTAACCTAATAAATTTTGGACCACAGGGAGCATGGAGCCTAGGTGGAAGCAATGGGTCAACAGACATAGTTGGAGTCATGGGCTTGACTCCATGGGCTTGAGGTACAAGGATCCAAGCACTAAGGTCAAGATAAGGACCAGGAATTCTGAGGCAGAGCCAGGAACTTGATGGAGCTAATGAAATGTGAGCAGCCTAGAAGCAGTGCATAATACGGATGAAGAAGCATGGAGAGAGGATGAAGGAGCCTTAAGACTGGACAGAACTAGTCAAGAGAAAAGAGCAAGGAGACTGAACAGAGTCAAAGGAGTCAGGAGACTGGACAGAGTTGATAAAGCTAGGAGACTGTGTGGAGATGAAGGAGACTGGACAAAGGAACAAGTAAGTTCAGTGTAGGCTGAGCAATTTTTATACCACAGGGAGCATGGAGCCAAGGTGGAACCAATGGGTTCAAATAAGTCTGGTGTAACCTGATGAATTTGATGACAACATCTCGTGACATCTTGCATGGTTCAGTGGGATCTCAATGACTGCAAGTTACGCCTCTAACTTACTACAAGTTACGCCCCTTAACCTTATGCCCCCGTCTTGCAGTCCGCAGACAGATACACTTGCAAAATGGCAGCATCTTGCAGGGGACAGCACAAGCAGTCAGCAGGAATTCCTTCAACACACATGCCCCATTCCCCCCATCTCCATCTCCATTCATATAATATATTAAGCTAATGTACTGATATTTAAATCACTTAGAGATGGAATGAACTGATTTCACATGAACTGTTCTTTTTTCTCTGTCAGAGTCAATGAAATAATGACTGTGGTGTTTTGGACAAACGCTATTATCCAGTACAGCGTGTGATGGTGATTCATCCAGGCGGGTGCAGGGACATGATGTTGGATCATTAGGTATTTTGTTGTCATGTCCCAGGCGAGGTACAGCAGAGGTTGTTTTGGGACACGCTGCTGAATGCTAAACAGTCTAAATCCTGTTTCAGCTGCAGCGACACATTCACATGTCGAACTAATGATATAAAACAGAAAATAAACACGGGCCGGGCTCCAGGCGAGTGACCTAAAGGCCGCGGATCGATGCCATCTCTGCTGGCATGTGTCCAGATGTCTTGAGGAAGAGGAGAGAAAGAGGAAGAGGCAGACGAGTGTGACACTGGGAGACGAAGCTGCCCTCGGGGAGCGACACATGAATGCAGAGGCATGACTAACGCTGGCATGGGCTCGCCGTTTGTGTATGTGCTTGATGCGTTGGTTTAATTTATTTATTTATGCATTAAAAATTACGTGCCAGCACTGCAGTCGCACCCTGGAGAAACATTGCATTGCTCAGAGCTTTCTCTTTCACCGCTTAAGAGATTTCATGAGCTCTCATTGAGGTTTGATTGAAGCTTGGTCTCAGATGTTTCCACGCTGACCGCCATTCATGAATATAGTAGTACATTTGAAGTCATTTCAGTGCAACACACAACACTCCAGATTTACAAAACACTTTGTAAAGATACAACTTGATAGTTAAAGAGTCCCTATTATGGGTTTTTGAAAATGAGCGTCCATGCAGTGTGTAGCACAGCTCTAAGTGAATGAAAACATCCAGCTGAGGTTTAAATCTAAAAGTGCAGCCTGTTTAAAACTATTGATTCTTTAGCGAAATAGTCGACTCAGAGTCGAATGAATGAATCGAGTTGGGTTCGGATCTTTTGTTTGATCGCTTGACGTCGAATCGGTACATCAGTAAATATTTAGTTCCAGGTTCTGTAAAATGTGCACGCGCTTTCCCTCCACACACTAGCGGAGGCGCAGGGTATCACGGGACTGACGATCACTGACAAATGGAGATTCGCCTGCGGGGAATAACGGGTTAAAGTTCATTTTCACATTGGTGGTATTTTATACCACCACAAGAAAAGACAACTGAAATGACAACATGGTGGTCAGTAGAAGAGGTCCAGACGTTCCTATCGTTGTTAATCGCAGAAACAGATGAAACCCACAAGAAAGTGGAAGATGTCACAGCAGTAGAGGGGACGCAACTACAGCAATAATCCCACCCACTTTTAGCAGTAATAAACTGCAGTGAAAATGCAAACTGAGATGAGCAAACCTGAACTGAAGAGAGACAAAAACCTTGAAGTACTGGGAAGAGGAAAAGCAGCTTTAGTCAAACTGAAGCTCTAATTCTAATTAAAAGTGACAGCGACACTTTTTCATGTTTAATACTGTAAAGCTGCTTGCTTTAAAGCTGTGTGTTACATATCATGTTGTACAGGATAAACAAACGTGACTTCACTGCAAATCTGAAGTGGTGCAAGCATATCAGACCCCCTAGTTTTTTTGCGATTCCACGATCGCTGTATCCAACGCAAAATCAACAAAAAGTCGCTGTCCCTTTTGGGATTATCCAAAATTCTTAATTTAAATGTAGATAATTGCGAAAATACATGTAATTCTAAACCATATAATCAAACTATATTTATTTCAGTTTGCATTAAATTATTTTAGACTTATAGACGTTGCATACACAGCGCACCTGATGTATTTGAGTGTCTCTCGAATAATGACGTCTCACCTGCACCCTCACAATCATTACATTACATGTGGGAGGAAATTGTTTTGCAGCCTATGCAGTACTCAAACGCGGATGAAGTGTCAAGCGCCAGTGATTTACATGTGAAGTCAATGCAAAGATGTGATTAGACATACTGTGGCGCAAATCGAGTGAATGACAGGGCGCGAATTGGAGATTTCCTGCATTTGACGCGCTTCAGACAGCATAAGAAAGTTGGAGCAAACATCTAACAAACGGAGCAATGCAACAGACAGAAAAGCAAGCAGCTTACTATGATGGAGATTGGTTCAAGGATGACGGCCGCTGGACGTGACCGAACTGAAGGACATTATTGGTGCTTTACATGTATGTCTGGTATTATAATGTGCGTCAAATCGATAAATGTTTTTTTTTTTTAACTCTTTCCCTGCCTTTGACGAGAGAAAACGCGAGTTTTAGGTGTATTGCGGGAGCCCTAACGCATGGCCTGAGTGAGGTACATGATGTCAGATGCTCCAAGGAGTGAATTGTGTATATAATATATAATAAGTAATATTGTGGGTAAAAATTTGAGTTATACAACCTTCTTTTGGCTTATTCCCTACTGTTTTAGATCTGTTTTAGATCTTGTCTTGACAAGAGACCAAATTAAAGAAGCTTTATTTTTATAGTTTGTGTCATGAAGAATAAATTTGTATTTATATGGGCATCACGGTGGTGCAGTGGGCAGCACGATTGCCTCAAAGCAAGAAGGTAGCTGGTTTGAGCCCCGGCTGGGTCAGGTGGCATTTCTGTGAGGATAAGTCGGTGGTTCACATTTGGGCGAACCCAGATAAAAGGTCTAAGCCAAAAAAGAAAATCAATAAATGAATGTGTGTGTGTGTGTATATATATATATATATATATATATATATATATATATATATATATATATATATATATATATATATATATATATATATATATATATATATATTTATTTATTTATTTTTTTTTTTTCCTTTATCGCAAAATTTTCCACACATTTTTGGAAATGACCACCACAAAATCAGTTATTATTATCACAAAAAATCACGAAAAAAATTGTGAAAAACTAGAGGGTCTGGCATATCCATATTGTCTTCAGATGCTATCTGCTGTTTTCTTTCCAGAGCCAATTTGCTGTGAGTTTATTTTGTTATTGAGAGAAAAGGATGAAGCACATATGTACAGCATAGCTGGCGTCTGGATGTCCGCTAGCAGTATATCACTGAAAAGTAATTTCTTTTTACCCCTAAGCAAAGGACTTGTCTGTAAGTATACTTACAGTAGGCCTCACGCATAGCAGTCTCCCTGGCCTCATTATTTACCTTTAAACACAGACTGCATGCTAAAACATTTGGGAAAAGACTGTCACGCGACTGTCAAATCCTGCAAACACGCCAGCCTGTATTATACGACCAGGTTAATGCTCTAAGAAGACTTTGTCGCCTCATGTAAGCATCATGCACACAAACGCTTTGCCTAAACTGCAAAATCTCCCCTCCGCAGCTCAGCATAAATATCCTCCGGTGGTATTTGCATCCCCTGGAAGCAAAGAACGTAGCTGTAATTGCAGCAGGCTAAGGAGATTATAATTGCTTTGCAACTGACACTTTTTTTTCCTCTAAAAGGGCCCGTTTTGCCACCGGGAGCCGTCCCGCCTCCCCCACCACAACAACTGACCCATTTTTCAGTTCTTGCGCTGTCCAATTCAATCTACCTCTAATCCACTCACTGACAAACTAAGTCCCTCGCCTTTATGAAATTCCACCTGGAGGGCCGTTAGGATTCTCGAGATACAGTGGACATGGATGGACGCAAGAGAGAAAGAGAAAAGAAATGCGATGGGGATTATTTTTAGACTTCCAAAGCAGCATCTCTTCTTTCGCTCTCATTAGTATCTGGCCCCTGCAATAGAATTTAACACATACAGTTGAAGCCCTGCTGAATATTTCACATTTCTAATCATAATAGTTTTAATAACTCATTTCTAATAACTGATTTATTTTATCTTTGCCATGATGACAGTAAATAATATTAGACTAGATATTCTTTAAGACACTAGTATTCAGCTTAAAGTGACATTTAAAGGCTTAACTAGGTTAATTAGGGTAAAGTTAGGGTAATTAGGCATTGTATAACAGTGGTTTGTTCTGTAGACAATCCAAAACTAATATTGCTTAAGGGGGCGAATAATATTGACCTTACAATATGGGTTATAAAATTAAGAACTGGTTTTATTCTAGCCGGAATAAATCAAATAAGACTTTCTCCAGAAAAAAAAGTATTATAGGAAATACTGTGAAAAATTCCTGAATCTGTTCAACATCATATGGAAAATACTTGAAAAATTCACAGGAGGCCGAATAATTCTAACGGTACAATGAAGGACGGCAGTGACCAGAGCCTGTCAGGGGACAAAACACATATACATGAAGCAACAAATAGTACATACTGTATAGCTCATGCTATACTCACAATCATTTAAAGCCATAATTAGGGTGTTTGTGGATCTTTAAAATGTCTCGATAGTATAAAAACAAGGCCTTAATTAGTCTGAAAATCTCTTAAAGGTGCTGTATGTAAGTTTTTGACTCTTCTAAAGCATAATGACACCATAATATGTTTGCAGATATTTCAGAAACATGCTAAATCAACATTCTTGTTTATCTGGAAAACAATGCTAAAGTCAGATATTCTGCTTTGAAAATGTGTTACGTGCTGGAATGGCTGTCTTTGTTTTGGTTCTTTTAACCCGCCCACTGCCAGTTTAGCCAATTATATTCCAGCACCGCAGGTTGCCTTGGTGGAAAACAGCATATTTCATTCAGTCAGTCATGAAGGCTCTCAAAGCATGCATTCGTAACCGAAATGTGACCTCCGGTGGACAGTAACAGACTCCGAAATGAGACGCAGATTCAGAGTTCCACATCAGGCTATTAATTAGCAAATAATATAAACATTACGAGTGTAAGCATTAGGTGAGCAGGTTACATTGTAACCCTGTGTCCTAACAACACGCTACATGACGAGATTTGTAGTGATAAACATTTTGGCTGTTTGCACCAGACGAAACATGACAGAAATTTAAATACAGCCATTCAGAAGCACAGAATAGTGCACTCACTGCACTTCAACGAAATGGCAATGTTTATAATCTAATACATATTAAACCTCTGTAACATTATTCAATGTAGATGCTGAATCACTGATATGTGTTGGTTTGCACTGAGTCTCAGTTCTAAAGCTCATTATCAAGCGGTTTATTTATTTTCCAGATCTGAGGTGAACTATCTGCTGCTGTTTTCAGTAGTATGGCAATGAATGTCATGAAAAAGGCATTCAAACTCACATTATTAGCATTTAACACTGAATAAAGCACATGAGGTCTACCTGAGGTGATCATTGTCAGTTTTCTGTTATTCAGCTGCAAGAAATAGAAATTGTTTCTAATATCTCAATTCCAGGTGTTGGTTAGGACAGAAACTCCTTTTAATATGGAGAATATTCCTTCTGTCGGGTGCCGTTGCTTTTATTTAGAAACAATTGAAATCAGCATTTAGGCTCGACAGTAGACATGATCCTGTTGGTAAACAATTGAAATCAGCATTTAGGATTGACAGTAGACAATCTCCTGTTGGTAAAGTCAAATTAAAGTCTAAAGTCTGTTGGTAAAGCCTAATTAACCTGTTGGTTAATTAGGTTAAAATTAGGGTAATTAGACAAATCATTGTATAACAGTGATTTGTTCTGGAGACAATCCAAAACAAATATTGCTTAAGGGGCTAATAATATTGACTTAAAATGGGTTTAAAAAAATTAAAAACTGCTTTTATTCTAGCCGAAATAAAACAAATAAGACTTTCTCCAGAAGAAAAAATATTATAGGAAATACTGTGAAAAATTCCTGAATCTGTTCAACATTATTTGTGAAATATTTAAAAAAAAAACACAGGAGGGCTAATAATTTAGATTTTAACTACACATGTTAAAGAAAAGCGACCATTCTCCCAATCCAAATGCACGTAAATAAGCATGAAAAGATGTAAGATCACACAGAACAGAAAGCGGCGTGCGGTTTTCCTCCTACGTTCGCATTGATGACAGGAGTGTGTTCTCGGCAGGGGAGACGCACGGTAATGTGAGATAAGTCTTCCCGCTATAGGCCTGCGGAGGGTTTGGAAAAAAGCCACACGTGCCTCCTGCGTCCCCTAATGAAGATCCGCAATTCATCAAGTCAAGCTCTGGGTCTTTTCACGCTTATGTGAAGTTAGCATCGGTGTGTGGTTTGTGGCTGGGTCTCCTCGAGAGCTTACGAGCGCAGTGAGAGTTTACAGAAACAGAAATGCACTCAAGGTGAAGCTGGAAAGCAAATGTTTATGTAGAGATGTGCTGCGGAATGAGTTAAGAACTTAAAATAGAGCATATCAGGAGCAGTTCCAACATTATAGATTTAACGTTAGCAGTAAAAACTCAAAACATAAAGTATACACTCTCCGGCCACTTTATTAGGTACACCTTACTAGTACCGGTTGGTCCCCCTTTTGCCTTCTGAACTGCCTTAATCCTTCATGGCATAGATTTAACAAGGTACTGGAAATATTCCTCAGAGATTATGCTCCATATTGACATGATAGCATCACGCAGTTGCTGCAGATTTGTCAGCTGCACATTCATGATGCGAATCTCCCATTCCACCACATCCCAAAGGTGCTCTATTGGATTGAGATATAGTGACTGTGGAGGCCATTTGAGTTCAGTGAACTCATTGTCATGTTCAAGAAACCAGTCTGAGATGATTCACGCTTTATGACATGGTGTGTTATCCTGCTGGAAGTAGCCATCAGAAGATGGAGACACTGTGGTCATAAAGGGATGGACATGGTCAGCAACAATACTCAGGTAGGCTGTGGCGTTGACACGATGCTCATATGGTACTAATGGACCCAAAGTGTGCCAAGAAAATATCCCCCACACCATTACACCACCACCACCAGCCTGAACCGCTGATACAAGGCAGGATGGATGCATACTTTTCATGTTGTTGACGCCAAATTCTGTCCCGACCATCTGAATGTGGCAGCAGAAATGGAGACTCATCAGACCAGGCAACGTTTCTCCAATCTTCTTTTGTCCCGTTTTGGTGCACCTGTGTAAATTGTAGCCTCAGTTTCCTGTTCTGTTCTTTCCTATTGTGGTCTTCTGCTGCTGTAGCCCATCCGCCTCAAGGTTGGACGTGTTGTGCGTTCAGAGATGCTCTTCTGCAGACCTCAAATGTAACGAGTGCTTATTTGAGTTACTGTTGCCTTTCTATCAGCTGGAACCAGTCTGGCCATTCTGCCCAGTACTGGGTTGCGGCTGGAAGGGCATCAGCTGTGTAAAACATATGCTGGAAAAGTTGGTGGTTCATTCCACTGTGGTGACCCCTGATAGATAAGGAACTAAACCAAAGGAAAATGAATGAATGAATTATATAGGAACAATAAGTCATATTAAACATAAACATTTATGGTAGAGTGAAATAGAATGGTAAAAAAAACGACTCCAATAATTGCAACTCTGAGAAATATATAGTGTTTATAGTGTATGCTTCAACACAGACTACATTTCATGGCCACAACACACCAATCCCACTGTGGCATAAAATGGGCAGGGAATAAAGAATGTGGCTGCTGTAAACCAGCGCTGGCAGAGAGCAGGACTTCATTTATATAACTCTGTTAAATAAACAGACACAATCCAGGCAGGGTATGGAATCTCTCTCTCTCTCTCTCTCTCTCTCTCTCTCTCTCTCTCTCTCTCTCTCTCTCTCTCTCTCTCTCTGTGTGTACAATAGAGCTCAACATCGACCGCCCACTTTTACAGCTGCCTCTTGGTTCTGGAAGTATTTTTCTCATTCATTTTCTCCATAGGGATTTGAGAAAAATGATTCATTATAGAGTTGTGAGCCAAGAACACATCCGACCAGCTTTCAGATGAATCATAACATTTGATCCTAAACGTGTATGACAATCTGAAGCTACTCAGCCCATGATGCACTGCGTGAGATGCAATCATATCAACAACATCAATACAATATTAAATGATTCAATGACAATATTGATTGGAAGGTAATTCAGAAGTGTCCTAGACGCACTGTCTTGCTAATGGGGTGCCTCAGGGCTCTGTTTTGGGACCATTTCTCTTCTCCGTTTACAAGGCATAACTTGGCCAGGTCAACTCCACCTCTCATTCTAGCTGAATGATCTAATATTACTGTCTAGATATCAGCATATTTCCTGCTGGATAAAGGACCACCACCTTTTACTTAATAGTAACCCTGGCCAGCCCATTGCTTAACCACAACTTCACCATACAGCCAGGCACCATAACTCCTTCCAGGACTGTCAGGAACATTGATGACCAAGGTTCATGATGACCAGCTGACATGTACAGACCAGTCCCTTGTTGCATGGAAGTTCTTAAGTCATTTAACTTAAGTGGGGGAAAATCCCTGAGGTACGGGATTTTATTAAGAACGTTGCAACAAACTTCCTAACTCTCACCTTTACCTAAGTGCCTTTTCTAAGCATTTCACTGTAGTTTCTGACAACATATGACAACAGGCACCGCGGTTTCTTTAGTTACATAAAGAGATCATAATTACCAGCATTAACATCATCTGTGCCATTTTCTTTGCGTTAAGTGAGTCGAGATGTATGGAGGACCAACACGGCTGAGATCACGTACACTAGTGCTGTCGCTGATCCCAGTTGTAAGAGCAACAAATAATAACTTGACTTCTAGTTGATCATTTGGAAAAGTGTCAGAAGGCTGATTTTTTTAGATGAATCATTTGTTGAGCTGCATCCCAATCACCACTAATACTGCAGAAGACCTGCTGGAACCTGCATGGACCCAATATTCTAACTGAAATCAGTCAAGTTTGGTGAAGGAAAAATCATGGTTTGGGGTTACATTCAGTATGGGGGCGTGTGACAGATCTGCAGGGTGGATGGCAACATCAACAGCCTGAGGTATCAAGACATTTGTGTTGCCCATCTTCAGCAGGATAGCGCTCCTCATACTTCAGCCTCCACATCAAAGCTCCTGAAAGCAAAGAAGGTCAAGGTGCTCCAGGATTGGCCAGCCCAGTCACCAGACATGAACATTATTGAGCATGTCTGGGGTAAGATAAAGGAGGAGGCGTTGAAGATGAAGCCAAAGAATCTTGATGAACTCTGGGAGTCCTGCAAGAACGCTTTCTTTGCCATTCCAGATGACTTTATTAATAAGTGATTTGAGTCATTCAGAGATGTATGATGCAGTCCTCCAAGCTCATGATGGAGTCAGACACAATATTCATTCTGTTTCCACTGCAGCATGACTTTATATTCTATACTGGACATTATTTCTGTTCAGTGACAAGACGTTTGTCTAAGCAGAGTCAGACCTTACTGTCCTAATGAAATCATTAAAATCAAGGCATGATCATATTTTATTGTGGTAAAATAAGTGTAATCTAGAGGCCTTTGCCTTTCATATAAGCCACTTCTGATACCAAATGATCAACTAGAAGTCAAGTTATGATTTGTTGTTCCTAAAGCTTGGATAGGCGACGAGACTTTTGTCAGGTGGTGTAGAGTCTTTTGTAGCTGCACTGAAACTGCAACTTCATATGGGTCAACTCCTGTGCATATGTGTAATCGACAAGCTGTGTATATTAGTTTGTTCATTAAATGGTTTTATTAAATCACAAAAGACTCGCAGGATAGTAAAAAAAAAAAATTATGTAAAATGTTTGTATTTGGGTGAGAATGGTTGCATTTTAAGTGCCATTTGCTAATTTAAGGGAGCTGTTTTGGTCCCTCAAATTTGTTTCTTAATTTTGGAACACTTAGATCATTAAGGCCAGGGCTTAATTTGTGCCGGAACACGCTGGATCTGGATCTGGCACCTCTGAAATCTGATCCGGCACCTCATTTTACTGATCCCCCTCCTCAACCGCCCTTCTCCCCCATCCGCTGTTCACTTTCACTTTCGTCTGCGACACCCATCCCCCCCCCCCCCTCCCCGCCCTGCTCTTCACTTTTATCCGCGATACCTCTCCGTCCTCTGGTAACATGCCGCATCCGTTACCCCGATCTGTTCCTGGACCTCGCAATTCACAAATTAAGCACTGATTAAGGGGAAATACTTAGTGGCAGTCTTAAACTCCTTACATTGACCCTTAGGTTTTTGTTTTTGCAACCCAAGTTTTACTGAGGCTACCTTTAACCTTCAATCTAAGGGATTTCTTATATAGGACTTAAGGGCCCAGATTTGCTCTATATAACTTTAGGAAGATTAGGCTGTTCCTATCAGAACATGCTGCTCAACTGCTTGTCCAAGATCTTGCTTTGTCCGGTCTGGACTATTGCATTGTTCACTTGTCTGGCCTCCTAACCAACACCATAAAGCCTCTGCAGCAGATTCAGAATGCTAAGAGTAGTCTGTAACGAACTGAAAAGACTGCATGTCACACCTTTATTCTTCACCCTACACTGGATGCCAATCGCCACTCGCAGCAACCTCAAGGTGCTGTCACTCGCCTACACAACATCTGCTGGCTCTGCACCCACCACTTCAGGTTTATGTTCCTGGCAGGACCGTGTGCACTGCTACCTAACATTGTTTTATGGCACCATCCAAGTACATTTTATTTCACTATGTCAGTGTCAATGGCAATTTTATTTATATAGCACTATTAAACACAACCAAATGTTGTCCAATGTGCTGCACAATACAAATCACAAAAAGACAGATATGAATTATAGAATAATGAAAATAAATTGACATAAATTAACCAAATGAAACAATATAGGCAACAAAAGATGTGTATTTAAAATAAATGCTATCTATTCACTGCAAAAAGTAATTTATCAGGGGTGACATGGTGGCTCAGTGGTTGCCTCACAGCAAGAAGATTGCTGGTTTGAGTCCCAGCTGGGTCAGTTGGCGTTTCTGTGTGGAGTTTGCATGTTCTCCCCGTGTTGGTGTGCTTTTCCTCCGGGTGGTCTGGTTTCCCCCACAGTCTAAACACATTCGCTATAGGGGAATTGAATACACTAAAATTGGCCGTAGTGTATGAATGTGTGTATGAATATGAGTGTATGGGTGTTTCCCAGTACTGGGTTGCAGCTGGAAGGGCATCCGCTGTGTAAAACATATGCTGGATAAGTTGACGGTTCATTCCACTGTGGTGACCCCTATGAATAAAGGAACTAAGCCTAAGCAAAATGAATGACTGAACTAATTTATCACATTTTACACTTCAGTTTAATGTCCTTGTCAAAATTTACAATGTTTGTTTTGCTAGCACAAAAAAAAAAATATATATATATATATATAATATATTATTATTATTATTATTGGGTTTTTTTTTTTGGTGAACAATTAATTTGTGCATATTCAAAATCACTAAAATTCAGATTTCTGTGCAAATCCACTGAAAAAAGATATTGTTTTGGTAATCTTCAACCAAAATCTGACCATATGCTTCTGCGTTTGGAGTGGCAGCGTCAGCCACAATATTCTTAACCACGCCCCTCTTTTTGCTACAAAGCAATGATGCAAAAAAGAAAGCCGCACCCCCTACTCAATACTTCAATTGGAAGTAATCAACATGCTGCAAAGTCTCCGCAACATCTGGTTCACACTAGAGGTGTAATCGGGCCATAAACGTTAGACCCAATAGCTCCCGAGCCTGACAGAATTCGGCCCGAGCCCGACAAGTACATTTTCATTGACAGCTTTTTAAAAGCCCGAAACCGTTTACAGCCCGACATTATTCAAATGTGCACGTGCACACAGCTCTATTTCCTTTTTTCAAGAATGAGTCATTTATACGTGTTTTAACATAATTTATTCATAACAAACGTAGGCTATAGGCCACTTAGAAGTTGGAACAAATAAATAAAATACGTCCTCAGTAACATCGTTTGCTCACCAAGATTAGGCTTTGTAAACGTGTTTTTGTGGAGGAACATTTTTTGAATCCACTGTAGGCCTAGATGGCTTTAGCGCGGTCCTGCGCTCACTGATGGTGCGTCCAGAAGCACTGAACACCCTTTCACAGCTGCTGCTACTGGCCGGGATGCACTGCTGTTCTGGCTAATTTTGTAAGTTTTGGGTAGGATTGTATGTTCATCTTCTACCAGCCAAGAACAAAAATTTCCACCAAGGACAGCAAAATTCGCTCTTTTTGACTTCTTCGTCATCATTTGTTTCACTTTTGGGTTTTAATGTTGTAACAAATGATTTGATTACTTTCTCGTGCTAATCAAAATGCATCACATGACCACTCATTTACCATGCAAGCCAGAGCGCAAGCCTGAGCCCAGCCCGACCCCGTCCAAAATGATAGAAATTGAGCCAGAACCCGTCTGGTTCCTTCAGGATCTGGCAAAGATCTTCAGCTCTAGTTCACACGGACTTTAGGCAGGCATACACAATGTGATTTTTGCTCTCACACAACCTTGTTTGCTTTTTTTTCAATCGAGAGAAGTCTTGTGGAAATATTAGATATTTGTATGGTTGTGGCTTGTACCGCGTGAGAGGAATGTATAAGCCGAATCAAGCGTCTCACGAGTTCCCGATAATTTCTAAACATGTCAAAAATGTTTGTGAGCTGTCGGCTTGAATTGCAGTTGTGCAGTGGAACGAGCTGACCAGTCAATCTGTCTGAAAACGCACCATTGTATGAGGTTGTCATGCATGACAGAGTAATCAGAGATGATAGTTTACAGCAGACAAGGTTATAATTTACTTTACTGGTTTCCAGGTGATGAAACAGAACTTGTAGGTTTGATATGTTGACTCATATCAGTAGCTGTTATGAGAAAGAGACTCTGAAAGCAATTCAACCAATGTTTTTGGCATATAATGTCATGCAGTTGTTTTGAAACTCACTTGGTCATGAAATCGTGTTGTATATCAATGCGTCCGAATGATTTTCACATAAACTCACACGTGACATGCATAGGTATATGATCTTACCATAGATATTTACATTAGATGTCGCCTACGATGTTGTCTATTGGAAGGAATGCGTCAATAGAGCCGCCATTTTAGTACAGGGTAGCGCTCAATTGAAATGAATGCGGGACCAAGGTGCAGTGGAGGACTGGCCATCCGGGAGTTTTCCTGATGGTCAGTATGCAAATTTTTCTGAATTTTCTGAACCCCCCCCCCCCCTGCTTTCACTTCTCATTCTAACGGAGGGAGTGATTCATTTGTGAATGAATCTCCGTTATGAATGATTCATTTGAACTATCGATATCCCTGCGTCTCAATGTGCATATTCACCTTTGTGTTTGTGATATTCAATAATTTAGGGTAGACAGTATGCGCATTAAGGCGTAGGCACTGTTATGTTATCAGGCACCCTTATAACAATTGTTACTTTACTTAATTAATAATAACAATAATGCAAGTTTCTGGCATCTTGTTATCATATTTAATGTACATTGTTTGCTGATTTTATTCAACACAACTAGCATAAGCCTAGAATTTAGTGTAAGTTGGTGCTACCTTGCCTTATGGTCAGTGCATCGCTGTATTATCATCAATAATGTTACTTGTTGAGTACAAAAGTTCGTAACATACAAAAACGCAAAAAATGAAATCTTATCTATGAAATGTGATGCTTTTATGCTTTGTTTGCTCATTACTACACCCGTACACAGCGCTAAAGTCCAGCATCTTCTGATTGGCCTTAGTCTTGACTAGTGTGGTTGATGACATCTGTCCTGGGAGCACTGTTCAAATATGGCGGTGGTATTGACACATGCTCAGGGCCCGTATGCGATATCTAGTGCATATATCTATGCGATCTTGCAACCATCAGAATTCACACCATGTACGTTTACAAAGCTATCTCGTGCATAAAATCAGCAAAGTACCATTTCCAAAGGACCATTCAACATTGAAGAGAGGAGGGGAGTAATAATGCTGTAAAGGAGCCCTATTATGCCCCTTTTTGCAAAATGTAAGATAAGTCTCTGATGTCCCTGGAACGTGTATGTGAAGTTTCAGCTTAAAGTACAGCACAAATAATGTCTTTGAAACTGCCCCTTTTAGGCTTTGATCCAAATTGTGCCATTTTGGTGACTGTTCCTATAAATTGAGAAAAACTATATGAAAAACTGAAACGATGTGGTTCAGGAGAAGGTAGTCTATGGCACGGGGGCCCAAACTTTCTTTTGGCCAAATTTACTGCCCTTTTGTTATGTTAGGGATGAAAACATTCACTGAATTAATCTGCTGTAAAAAAAAAAAATCAGATGTCAATATATAGATATCAATAGATATAAATCTGTTAATCAACCTCAGTCCTGATCAAAACTACAAGGGCGTAGGTTTGCACTTGACATTGGTGGGGACGGGTGAAAACAATATTCATGTAATGTTTATTAACTGATAATGAGAGAGTTTAATAAAGACTTCCATTTATTTTAGCCATAGTGTGAAACGTGTATCAAATATAGGTATATAAAAGATGGAGCACAGGCTGTAGTTTTTCTGACAATTTTTTCTCAACCGATATTGGACATGCTACTCTGACAGATTAGGAGATCTGGCAGGGATCATATACTTTTACATTTGGCTGTTTATTCTGCAGTTAGTTTTCAGGGCATATTATGCAGACTTTCAGCCTGCTATAATGATAGATTGTGCATGCGTTAAAGCGAGGAAAAACACGAGAGGCATTATTATGATGGACTCATTCCGTAGCGAACTTGAGTTTAAAAAAAGCTTCTAATGTCCACCTTTTTTTGCAGCCATCATCCTCACTTGTGTGTGTCACGCACCTCACACACCTTATTCTTGCACGAGAAATTCTCCTGCGCAGTTGTTTTGGCACTGCTTGTATCTTCTGAACTGCTGCAGCCTCTCACATGACAGCAGGGAAGGGCACAGCCAATCACAATGTTTATATGTGTTTGGGGACGGTGCGACTCGAGGAGAGACCAGATTTAACCTTTTCGGCATGTTAATATTGACAGCGCGAAATTTTTTTAAGTGAATTAAATTATTGGTGGGGACATTTCAATAGTTGATGGATATTGGTGGGGACACGTCCCCTCCATCCACCCTAAATCTACGCCACTGCAAAACGACTAAATGTTTTTTAAAAATGACAGGATTTTAACTCTTTAATTGGCAAACTCATAAATGATCTCACTGATTTGGTGAAAAAACTCACAAAATTACGTATTTTCAATATAAAAAGAAATTATGGACTGGATTTTTTGACCCTTTAATCTCAGTTGTTTTTTTTTATTAATTAAATTTTTTTTCCCCATTGACTTCCATTATATCCACATTGTTTGTTTACAAAACCATGACATCATATAATCATGCATTCTTGATTGTTGGTGCTTTTCCCTGTTGGGAAGAGGTAAAATTTTTAATTTTTACTGTTGATCATCAGTGGACACCATTTAACTTTTAGATAGGCCTGTGCAAAAAAAAAGAAAAAAAAAAAAGCTTTTCTGGATTTTTTATGGAGTATAACAGCAAATTAAAGTGTGTGTCTGTGAGTGTGTGAGAGTGAGCTTTGCACACTTACCTTGATGTGTGTGAGAAAATCAAAATATGCATCTCAGCTCTCAGAACTACATGAAGTAAACAAAAACAAAGACTGTGTATTTATGCACCATTAAATGTGGTTATAATGGAAGTCAATGAGGCAGGAACAGCCACCAACAGTAAATAAGGGAGAAAAGTCCAAGAAAAATAAAATCCAGTCCACAACTACTTTATATATTGAAAATACGTCATTTTGTGTGTGTTTTTTCACCAAATCAGTGACATCATTTATTCATTCATTCATACATTTTCTGCCGCTTTTCCGAGACGGGTCGTGGGGGCAGCAGTCTTAGGAGAGAACCCCAGACTTTTTCTCTCCCCAGACACTTCCTTCAGCTCCTCCGGTGGGATCCCGAGGCGTTCCCAGGCCAGCCGAGAGACATAGTCCCTCCAGCGTGTCCTGGATCTTCCCCGAGGCCTACTTCCGGTGGGATATGCCTGGAACACCTCCCTAGGTAGGCGTCCAGGAGGCATCCGAAACAGATGGCCGAGCCACCTCAGCTGACTTCTGGGGGTCCAGTTCGGGGACCACAGGATTTCATCTTGTTATTCGCAGACGATGTTGTTCTGTTGGCTTCATCGAACATGGACCTTCAGCATGCACTGGGTTGGTTTGATGCGGCTGAGATGAGAATGCGGCTGAGATGAGAATCAGCACCTCCAAGTCCGAGGCTGTGGTGCTCCACCGGAAAAAGGTGGTTTGCCATCTCCAGGTTGGAGGAAAGTCCTTACCCCAGGTGGAGGAGATCAAGTATCTTAAGGTTTTGTTCACAAGTGAGGAAAGGATGGAGCGTGAGATTGACAGGCGGATTGGTACAGCGGCAGCAGTACTTGTGGTAAAGAAGGAGCTGAGCTGAAAGGCAAAGCTCTCGATTTACCAGTCAATCTACATTCCTACTCTCACCTATGGTCATGAGCTTTGGGTCATGACTGAAAGGACAAGATCTCGGATACAATCAGCTGAAATAAGTTTCCTTCGAAGAACATCATTTATGAATTCGCCAATTAAAGAGATAAAATCCTGTAATTTTCTAAGCAACGTAGTAGTTTTAATCAGGACTGAGATGGGATGGTAGGCCAAATCAAAGGTTGCCAAGGGCTAGTATGGACATCTGTGGTCTATGAAAACAGACCATTTGTACATCCTAAAACTCAACATTTAAAATGCCTCTTAGTCACTGACATTATCTTTGGCAGGTATAGTGTGAAAACTCTAAAGGTGGACGGCTGCTTCTCACTCAGGGCTGTTTATGCTAAAGATCGCCACTATTGGGTGGAACTTTCCCCATCTGATGACACATACAAAGGGAGAATGTCAACCAAAATGTTTCTACAGACTGAGATTATTAAAACAAAATTAATTTGTTTTTACCATACACCAGGGCTATTCAATTGGCGGCCCGCGGGCCAAACCCGGCCCCCGAGGCAATTTGTTCTGGCCCTCCAAATAGTGTGACCAAGACATCAAGAATAAATTCAGTTCAGTCAAAAAACGGCCGCTATAGTTATGAAGTGACGTGCGTCTGTTCAATACAGCATGAGCTACGCAGAGCGTGAGTCACCTGACAGTGGCGAGAGCAGCCGAATACATTTGAATATGTTTGTAGAAATGTTTTTTTGTACAATGCACTGATATCGTTATTAGGGATGCAACGATTAACCCATTTCACTATTAACTGCGCTTTAATTCGTCACGGTTAATTAATCGTAAAGGCTTCTCTAAGCCGCATTTCTGTTCTGCCGCACGAAACGAAACTGCTGAACAAAGTTACGCCAAGTTGCCAACTGTGCGCTAGTTTGAAGTTCCGAGCTTGTCCACCGAAGCTAATACGCACGCACACTGTAATAACTATAGCCGCGGGCCGTTCCCATATCACGTCTTTCCCGCGCGCAAGTTTGTTATGTCGTAAGAATATATATGCCAATATGCGGGCGCAAGCGGAGCAACGCGCTCGCGGCTGTCTGGGCGCACACAGTAGAAAACATCTCATGCTGTAGCGGTGAGAGTTGTGCTTAGCTTTCAGTGCAATGTAAACAAAAGACATGTTAGACGAACTATTATTAAAATGATTATGTATATATGAACGCAGATGATAACAACAGTTAATCTAAATATTGGCGCCGACCTTCATAACAATTATTATTATATTATTTTCTCCCGTTCCTCTCTATAAACACACACATAATTAAATTGTGTAGCCCTATAAGCACAGAAAAACCTTCAGCATAAAAACTATTACTAATGAAAATGCCTTTTAAAGGTTTTTTTAATATTAGTTAGGGATGTCCAGATCTAAATCTTGCTAAAATAAAGCTTAAATTTCCATTAGACGTGATAACTGTGAAACCCTGATTATTCTTCAGACTATATAATCGTACAACCAAAATCTATAATTGTTGCATCCATAATTGTTATGCAGTTCAAAAAATAACATATGAGCGTATCTGAATGTAGAAGAAGCCTACTTCAGCAATACACTGATTTTGTTGTGCTGTGAAATACAACATTTGAATGTTTGTTAAAAAAACTTATTGTACAATGCAGTGCTATTATATAGTTTCAAAATACAATATATTAACATTTTAATGTAGACAAATACAACGTGGGTGTCTAAAGGAGCAAACATACATCATTGGCTCTTAAATGCAGTTGTGTTATCATTTATATTGCAAGTCATATCTCTCCGGCCCTTCGTTTGGGATGCTTTTCATGAACTGGCCCCCGTGACAAACTAATTGAATAGCCCTGCCATACACTCTCAGAAATAAGTTGTGAGATGTCACTGGGGTGGTACCTTTTCAAAAGGTAAAAATTTGTACCTAAAAGGTCCATATTAATACCTGAAGGGTACACATTGGTACCTTAAAAGTACAAAAATGTTCCTCTTAAAATGTGTAGGTACAAATGTATACTTCTGAGGTACCAATATGGACCCTTCAAGTACAAATATGTACCTTTCGAAAAGGGACCACCCCCAGTGACAGCTTGCATACTTTTATTTCTGAGAGTGTAGAGGCTGGTTATATTCACACAGTGCTCACACACAACTGTGTTTTTGCATAATAGGTCCCCTTTAAATTCAATGAATTTTACATATATGCGTTTAATCATGTAATGTTGTTTGTAAAATAAAAGCTCTTTATTTAACAGGCGAGAGATGTCTTCATCCTCCTCTTCACATCTGTGTCAGATTCATCTCATCTCATGCCTGTCGCCCAGGACGGCTCATGCTGATACCCGTAAGAATGTCAGATTATTGTGTGTTTACATGCGACACATAGAGACACATGACAGTCTTATCGTCTGACTCGGAGAGGAGAGCACGCAAGAACTTCTTGAAATAACCCACAATTCAACAGTACATAAACAGTCGAAAATCCCACATACAGACTAAACAAACAGACCCGCGCAGGAAAAGATGGGAGTGAGATGAGGACTCGCCGATGACATATTTCATTAGCAGAAGCAGCAGGTCCAGACACTTGCAGGGGTTGCGAGTCTATCGACATGTGCTGGACGCTAAATCCCAGTGCATTGCTTTATCCTGACGGAGAGACAGAGCATATGCGCGCTCACACACGGCACTGAGAGATTACTTTGTGTGTGTGTGTGTGTGTGTGTGTGTGTGTGGGCTGTGAGTGCAGAGATATATTGTTAGTGTGATTGTGTGAGTGACTTCAACCGTAAGTTCTGTTTGGCTGTAAAAAAAGCACCTTGAGGCTGTTGAAAGCAGTTATAATACAGCTGAACACTCCACATTTTTCAGAAATAGTCACATAAAAGTTTCCTAGAGCTGAACAGTTGAGTTTTAGCATTTTTGAATACATTTAGCCAATCTTCAGGTCTGACTGGAGCACTTTTAGCTTAGCTTAGCATAGATCATTGAATCAGATTAGACCATTAGCATCACATTCGAAAAATTTCAAAACTAATTTAAACCATTTTCCTATTTAATGCTTGGCTATCTGTAGTTACATCGTGTGCTAAGACTGATTATGGTTCTGTTTGGCTGTGAAAAAGCACCTCAAGGCAGTGGGAAGCAGTTATAATACAGCTGAACACTTCACTTTTTTCACATTCACATACTGATAGCAATGCGTGCTATAGAAAAGATCACTAATAATTCAATTGAAATGTTAAACGAGCTCCAGAAGTGTGTGTTGGCGTGCAAGCCAGAGCTTAGAGGAGCGTGTCTTTCTCCGTCTGCAGATAAGACTGGATATTGATGGCTTTGTCTAATGGGCTGTTTTTGCTATCAGATGAACAGAGCTGTTGCTGTTTCACTGTGGATGTTAAACTGGCACACACCTCTGATCACATTCATTTCATCACACACACTTTTTTTTTCAGGCATACATGAATGTTTATGAAAGTACAAGAGAAAGATGCTGTAAAATCGCTCACTGTTTCTTTTCTATCCTCACCATCAACCTTTTACTTTTTTGCATACAGTGAAAATTAGTAAAAGAACAGTAATGATTTTTTAAAATATAGAGGTTCAATTAGTCAATATTAGTTATTGTATTTACTAACTTGATCAAACTATGATCAATACATTTGTTACAGTACGTACTTGTTTTTCTTAATGTTAATGAAACGAAAGTCATTCATTGTTCAACCCAGGCTCATTCTAAAAAACGTATCCCTATATACATTTCTGGAGAGCGCCAAATATGTCCCAGGAGCAACGTTTTTTTGCAGTTTTTGTTTTCGCAAATCTACCAGAGGCTGCCGTGTACACTTTTTAAGATCTCAAATTTCCCTCGCCATTTGCTCCTGCTGTTCTCGCATAAATCCAACCAGAGGCCGCTGTCGACTGACTAACCAATCGATCAACTGATTCCCCCACCCACCCCTTTCCCTAAACCCAACCGATTGTGTTTTAAAAAGAACCGATTGACTAGCACCCACCCATTTCCCTAAACCCAACCGACAATGTTTCAAAAAGCAATCCAGAATTGGAGCTTTCAGATTTTACCACATTCTCACCCTGTTATTTACTTGTTTATTTTATTATTTGGCTTTTGTTTTTGTCTTACCCGCTTCTGGAACCATTCTTCACTGGACTCGAACCCCATCGCCGCGGTCAACTCCTCTTTGCATTTCAAGTCCACCGGTGCGAGCCACTGGACAAACTGGTTACAGCAGTAAAGCCATCCACACGGACCTAAGCGGTCAGCTGCTAAAGCGCGAATAGGAATAGCATCATACCGCCCCGTAGCATTTGAAAAATTCTAAAAAAAATAAAATAATTTATACGATTTTCCTATTAATGCTTGGCTAGTCTGTAGTTACATTGTGTACTAAGACTGATTATGATTGTGTTTGGCTGTGAAATAGCACCTCGAGGCTGTTGAAAGCAGTTATATTAGAGTTCAACACTGCACTTTTTTAAATAAATAGTTACATAAAAGTTCCCTGGAGTTGAACAGTTGAGTTTTAGCATTTTTGAACACATTCGGTCCATCTCTGGGTCTGGCGGGAGCACTTTTAGCTTAGCTTAGCATAGATCATTGACTCAGATTAGCATCACATTCGAAAAATTCCAAAAAGAATTTAAATTATTTTCCTATTTAATGTTTGGCTATTCTGTAATTACATCATGCACTAAGACTGATGGAAATAAAAAGTTGCTATCTTCTTAGGCAGATATGGCTAGGAACTATACTTTTATTCTGGCGTAATGATCAAGGAACTTTGCTGCCGCACCATGACTGAAGCAGGTGCAATGATGCACTGCGCATTCTTTGGTTGTACAAAAAAACTTTGGTCGTACATAAAATCCCATTATTCAACAAAAAATACAAGTAATTCAAATACAAAAGCTTCAACATTAAGACATTAAATAGACACCACACAACAGAAACTGAGGATAATGTAGGGTATATGAGCTAAACGACAAACCAAACAAGGCACAGGTAAGCTTAATCAGTATAACACGTGCGGGGCATCTACACTGAAAAAATGACAATAATGCTTTAAAGACAAAATGCAGCCATACGTTTCTCTGGCTACATGATTCGCGATCTCCAGAAATGCATATAGGGCTACATTTTCAGAATGAGCCTATGTAGTCATTGTTAGTTCATGTTAACTCAGTGTATTATTACTAGTGCTAACTTTGGATTTGGTTATGCATTAGTAAATGCTGAACTATGATTATTAAATGCTGTACAACTATTGTTCATTCTTAGTTAACATTAATAAATGCATAAAAAATAAATGTCACTTAAATTATATTTTTGTATCTCAACTGATAGGTTTGTCCATATTTTACCCAGTGTTGGGTTAAAAACATAGAGTATAGCATTAACTATATTCACTATAGTGAATTGTTTTTGTCTTGATAATAATATATAGGAAAATAAATCATCATAATAGAATAAGCATGATCGATTTTTAGAATTTTAGAGGAATTATACTGGGAACATGAATTGCATATGATTATCGCGCTCACAGTTTAATGATTTTTTCAATCATTATCTCATTTAGTTTCTTGTGCAATAATGATTGAGTTGCAGAAATGTGCAGTTATTTCTGTCCTTTAAATCAATGGTATTGCTCCCTCAAGTACAAGTCCAGTCCACGAGAGCGTCTATCTCAATCCATAAAGATCACCAAATCTGAGACGTGTGTGTGTGTGTGTGTGTGTGTGTGTGTGTAGTGAGGCTGAGAATACAGTGAATTTTAATGGCTGTTTGTGTCAAGTGTTTGTCCGCATGGCTGGACAGGGCGATTCAAAATTCACAGCAGCAGCTCAAAGATCAGCCACCTAAAGCCAGAGACAAACGCCACCGAAAATAAATAAAAAAGGCATTTTTGGACATTTTCCACACAAAATAAAAGTGCTGTCTGCACATGCGAAATCAATCAACATTAAAATGAACAATGTGGTTGATCATGTGTGTTTTGCAATGCAGTGGCGCAGTAGGTAGTGCTGTCGCCTCACAGCAAGAAGGTCGCTGGTTCGAGCCTCGGCTGGGTCAGTTGGCGTTTCTGTGTGGAGTTTGCATGTTCTCCCTGCGTTCGCGTGGGTTTCCTCCGGGTGCTCCGGTTTCCCCCACAGTCCAAAGACATGCGGTACAGGTGAATTGGGTAGGCTAATTGTCCGTAGTGTATGAGTGTGAATGAGTGTGTGTGGATGTTTCCCAGAGATGGGATCCGGCTGGAAGGGCATCCGCTGCGTAAAAAACGTGCTGGATAAGTTGGTGGTTCATTCCGCTATGGTGACCCCGGATTAATAAAGGGACTAAGCCGAAAGAAAATGAATGTTTGATCAAATTAAATAGTCCCTCAGAGGTAGATCTATAAAGTCTTTATCATAGACTGTAAAAGATATGGACGTAGTATCCGTGATGTCACCCAAAGGTTTCTGAAGTGCGCAAATGAAGCTACAGGTGGGCGTGGCCAAATGTCGCCATTTTGTTCGGGCGTTATAGAGTGGAGGAACTATGACCTCACCTTGTAGGCGAATCGGCTGCTAGCATAAAACTGGTTCCCTCGATAAAATCTCTATAGTATTTTCCCATAGGCTTTTCGAAGATTGCAAATAATAAGCTCTGTGTTCAAACACTGTTCATTAAACTTACACGTTTTGTCCAGCCGGATAATCCTCACACGAAAATACAACTTTGAGCACTTTTAAATCTTAAATGCAAACGCAAGAACTGAAAAGCTAACATTAGGCTATAAACGGACTACAGCGCCTGGGGCGCTCGCCTGTGACGTCAGCACCACCCTGCTAACGACAACTCTTCAAGCTTATTTTTTTAGACATTTGGTCCATGACAAAGATTTAATCTCTCGGTTTATCATACTATAATCCACGCTAAATATTATAAACACATAAATACACAAAAACACATATACCTGCATGCCTTTTGGATAGTTTTTTTTACGTGGGAAACACATTTTGTTTTGCTTTACGGTTGTTGTAAAAGTTTTAAAACTGTATGTATAAATGTGCCTACATAGTATTATCATAAGACATTTAAATAAGTGTATCGCTCGCGTGCATACAGCCCGCTTACCTTAGTAACAGATGACAGAAATGAGGCGTGAGGGACAAGTCTCTCAAATGCCTGCCATCATGGACACGGAACAACATTCAATATTCTTTTTTTGTCACGAAGTACAGCGAAAAGCAGCCCTTACAGTCACATATGCTATACATTTTAAGGAGTGTAAATATTGCCGTAATGACAGAGTTAAACATGTTCAGATGAAGAAAAAAGCAGACGAAAAATCCTTTGATCAAATGAAATGACAGTAAACATGTATGTATTTTTACACATTTAATCACACGTTTGCATTACTGAGTGCAGGAAGGAGACAGACTGCACTGGTAAGCGGTGTCTTCATAATATCGGTTAATTAAAATAAATGATCAACAAATTAATCTGTCTTGACAGTCTTTACAAGTGAAGGCATTATCTACACAATATCAATTCCTACTTAGAAAAATATTACAAAAAATAAAATACTATTCATGAAAATACTTTAATCAAAGACAAATCCAAATGCCCAACACAAGCGAGCTGCGTTCCAGACCCGATCAGCTCGATGACGTATAATGTCTCCGACACCTGCTGTAGTCCCGTTTAGCAACTTGATAGCAACCGTCTTTTTAAAGAAGCATAACCGATTTTAAAAAATCAAGAGTGTGCTGTAACTGATGTGTTTTGTTTCGTAGAATAAAACGTGAAAGTATTTTGAGTTTGTGTTAGCCACGAACCTTATTTAAGCGATTTAACTGAAATCTCATTCAAAAAACCCATTGACTTTGGGACGAGGGAACCGGAACTGCTAAAATGCTAACTCGCTTCCGGGTTTTTGCATACAAATTGACGTCATAGTTCCTCCACTCTATTGCACCGACCGGGAGTAACCAAAAAAGGGCAAAGAGGCGGAGACAGAGTGGAGCTACAGACGCCTGCTAGCATTTTGCTTAGACAGGATTTTCTTTGGGAGAAACACTTAATACTTCATTACTTGTGACTCGTTTGTGTTCTGCCCACATGTACTTGGTTGTAGACTATATCAATAAAGTGTTTAGACTTTTAAAAACACTGTTGTAATACATCGAGCCACTAAACATTGTTCTTATGACGTTTTTCTACAGGAGGAAAATTCGAATTACTTCCAAACACTTCAAATAGATTCTGTGTTAGTAAATGCAAGATATTTATGAAATCCAAGCATGACAACTAGGGCTGTCAAAATGAATTGTTTCTTCGGTGCACCGTGATGCAGATGGACATTTGACCCGCTGGCTAGTGTGAGGTAACTTTTCCTCTCCTCTCGGCTGTTAAAGCGATACTTGTGGATCCACTAGCGTGCCTGTGTTGCGAGTTTTCGTCCATTACAGATCACCTGTGATGGGCCTAACCGCATATTATGCGCATACATCTGTAACTGCGGTTGTTCTTCGCGTGTCATTCATCAGTGAACAGCGCTTTCGTTTTTAAAGCCAGTCGCAGCCCTTTCTGTTGAGTGGGTGACTATGCATGTATTGGAGTTTTGTCTAAAAAATTCAAGAGGGTTTTCTTTGAGCAGGTAAAATTAAAGGTACAGTTTATTTATCTGACTGCTTGTATTAAAGGACAAAATTATATTACAAATATAATTCATTCATTCATTCATTTTCTTTTCGGCTTAGTCCCTTTATTAATCTGGGGTCGCCACAGCGGAATGAACCGCCAACCTATCCAGCACATGTTTTACGCAGCGAATGCCCTTCCAGCTGCAGCCCATCCCTGGGAAACATCCATACACACTCATTCACACTCATACACTATGGACAATTTAGCCTACCCAATTCACCTGTACCGCATGTCTTTGGACTGTGGGGGAAACCGGAGCACCGGGAGGAAACCCACGCGAATGCAGGGAGAACATGCAAACGCAAACTCCACATAGAAACGCCAACTGACCCAGCCGAGGCTGAAACCAGCAACCTTCTTGCTGTGAGGCGACAGGACTACCTACTGCGCCACTGAGTCGCCTACAAATAATATATAAATATTAATATATTGTTAGATTTGAATACATTTTTTTCTTGTGTTGTGAAGAAAAAAATCGAATTGTTTATGGAAAGCATTGTCAATGCACTGTGATGCACTGAGATATCGAATTGAACCAAATCGATGGGATGATAATCGTAACCGAACCAAACCGTGAGGCCAGTGTAGGTTCACACCCCTAAGGACAACGTTTCAGATGATTGTTCTACAGCCTACAGCTAATCAATCTGTCAGACTCTGAAGTGCATTCAAGTCCTAAAGAAAATTATAAATGATCTTAAAAGAAAAAAAACAAATACATTTATAGAGATGGTATATAAGTATATAATTTCACTCACCTGGCAAATGGAGGCCACTTGAATGGTTTGTGAGCACAATAAGTGCACACAGCATGCCATATCATCTGATAATTGTAGGAAATAATTCCAAATTGGCAACTGACTGTGTAAAGCCACATAAAACAAAACAAACATACGATGTATAAGCTGAGTTCAGCAGCTAATCAGCCGGAATCAGCTGAGGTGAAGTGACGGTGACCAGCGAGACCTAGCTGTCACTCAAGTGGCCACGCCCTTAATTATGCAGACCTAATGTATATATTCGTTTAATATAAACGAAATGGATGAGTTATAAAAAATTCACCCCCTCACAGTTGTCATGATGTTTAATATTAGCTATATATACACCAAAATAGTTTTTTGTACCAGGCTGTAAACATGTTTTTTTCTGTTGTAAAGTCGGCCATTTTAACATTGGGGTCAATAAAAATGTACTCTATTATGGAGCCAAGCCTAGTGGAATTTCAATGAATTGCAGTTTCAGTACTTCCATATTAGCTTCACGAGAGAGAGTGGGATGGTTGTATGCTGTATTATCAGTGGGATTTTAATGAGCTCATCTGTTGACTTGATTTGAATGGCAGAGAATGTGCAAATATATCCATATCACTATAATCATGCTTTCTGATCTGCTGTTTTCTCATTTTTTGTGTTTATCTTGTCACATTTTATTTAAAGGTACACATTTTGCTATTAACAAACCATTATCTAAGATTTTAGCTAAATAAACTACTAATTAGCTGCTTAATAATAGTTAGTGAGGTTGTACACTATAAAGCCGAAGTCACACTAGAGTTTGAGCTTGCGAAATTCTGTCGTACGGCGCTGCGAAAAGGGGTGGGATTAAACAAGATGATTAGACATTAAAAAAAGCGAGCGATTGCTCCATGTTTTACATTTCTGTCCAGAGAGGTCATGTTTTGATCCTGGATTGGTCTCACGCAGTCTAGTGATGCGATTTCGCAGGTCAGAGTTCACCAAGCTTGAACTTTGCACCACAGCAACCTGCGAAATCTGACGCATGACCCTGCGTTTCCGGTCTGACGCATTCACGTGCGTATGAATGGAAGTCTATGGAGGGAAAAGTCCAGTGTGACCGTGGCTAAAAACATATCTGTTTCAACAGCGATTCACAAATGTTTTCTGTGTATTTATGGTTGTGAATCACATTATGTGATGTTGTTTTTGATGTTTTTGGTTATTCCAGAGTTTAGGAGCCATATATGAGAATGCTCGACCTCCTTTAGTGGACTTTGCTATTCAGGGTACCACCAAAAACCCTGCGTTTTAAGATCTTAAAGAGTGGGTTTGGTTGTTAATGATAGCATTGTTTATTTGCACACCTCTTCTTCAGTCTCCAGTGGTTTGGATTGATGAATTTTGGGGATGTTTATGCAATGATAAGACCTAGTGGGCACCTTGATGTTGAAATGACATCAAAAAAACATCGCCTTCACAGTTTCAATAATTATTCGATCCTTATCTCATTTAGTTTCTTGTGCAATACTGATTGAATGTTGTGTATCGCTATGACCATGCTTTCTGATCTGCTGTTTTCACATTTTTTCTGTTTATTTACAGGCGTTTGAGTGTTTTGAGAGTCATTTCCACAAGCGAAAACACAAACACAAAAAGCTTATTGTTATTATTCCTCAACACAGCTTGATTATGATGATAAAAACAACACCAAACAACAGGAATGAATCAGTGAGTAAACAGCATTTTGTTCACACATCTACAGTAATCCTGCAAGCGAATGCACACAGGACTAGTTTTTATATGAAATCAATGAGAGAATAATGTGGTGATATTTGCAGGCATCTCCTGCTGTTGACTCTGGGACTGTAGCACGTCCCACTCAGCTCTGACTCACTCCACATCTAATGCCTTGGGTTAAAATTAGAGCTAGCGTGGTTAGTTGGTCGGTTCGACGTCTGAGAATGTGTGTGTGTGTGTGTTTATACCCATAATAACCCAGCTGACAGGTTGAGAGCAGACAGAAGCAGCACTCGCTCTGCTGGTGTGACAGAACGGATTGTGTGTTTTCACGGTGAGACTGTATTTTCACCTCAGATGCCACTGTAGTGGACTGTTCACAGACACACACAGCAGCAGTAGCAGGATCAGCGCTGTCAAAACCACAAGCGCAGTCCAAGGGTGTTGTTTACATGGCTTCAGATTCCCGCCACTGAGGAGAAACACATTTGCTGGATGTGTTAAAGTTTGTGCGGTGCATCACAATAGGGAAACTCATTAGGAGGGAATTGAACGCGCTGATAGCGTTGTTAATTTGCACACGTTTTTCTTTTTCTTTATTTGTCAAGCCCACTCACCTGCATGGAGCACAATCACGCATCTTATAGTTTTGTGATGTATTGTGTGTATGCTTTACTAGAAAGATAGGTCTTTAACCTTCTTTTGAACTGAGAGAGTGTGTCTGAGCCTCAAACATTATCAGGAAGGCTATTCCAAAGTTTAGGAGCCATATATGAGAAGGCTTGACCTCCTTTAGTAGACTTTGCTATTCCGGGTACTACCAGAAGCCCTGAGTTTTAAGATCTTAAAGAGCGGTTTGGGTTGTTAATAATAGCATTGTTTATTTGCACATCTCTTCTTCAGTCTCCAGTGGTTCGCTCTGGTCTGGATTGATGAATTTTGGGGATGTTTATGCAACGATAAGACCTAGTGGGCACCTTGATGTTGAAATTACATCAAAAAAACATCGCCTTCACAGTTTCAATGATTTTTTTAATCCTTTCTCATTTAGTTTCATGTGCAATAATGATTGAGCGTTGTGTATCGCTATGATCATGCTTTCTGATCTGCTGTTTTCTCATGTTTTCTGTTTATGTTGTCACACTTTATTTAAAGGTACAATTATTGCTATTAACTGATCATTATCAGGACAATCAGCTCAATAAACTACTAATTAACTGCTTAATAATAGTTAGTGAGGTAGTACACTGTAAAACATATCTGTTAATGAACAGTTTCCGTATTTAGTGATTCACAAATGTTTTCTGTTTATTTATTGTTGTGAATTGCATTATGGGATGTTGGTTTTGATGTTTTTTTTGGCTATTCCAGAGTTTAGGAGCCATATATGAGAATGCTTGACCTCTTTTAGTGGACTTTGCTATTCAGGGTACTACCAGAAACCCTCAGTTTAAAATCTTAAAGAGCGGGTTTGGTTGTTAATGATAGCATTGTTTATTTGCATTCCTCTTCTTCAGTCTCCTGTGGTTCGCTCTGGTCTGGATTGATGAATTTTGAGTATGTTTATGCAAAGATAATACCTAGAGGGCACCTTGATGTTAAAATGACATCAAAAAAACATTGCCTTCACAGTTTTAATGATTTTTTTTTGTCATTTTCTCGTTTAATTTTTAGTGCAATACTGATTGAGCGTTGTGTATCGCTATGATCATGCTTTCTGATCTGCTGTTTTCTCATGTTTTCTGTTTATGTTGTCACACTTTATTTAAAGGTACAATTATTGCTATTAACTAATCATTATCAGGACTTTCATCTCAATAAACTGCAAATTAGCTGCTTAATAATAGTTAGTGAGGTAGTACACTGTAAAACATATCTGCTAATGAACAGTTTCCGTATTTAGTGATTTACAAATGTTTTCCGTTGATTTATTGTTGTGAATTACATTATGGGATGTTGGTTTTGATGTTTTTTGGCTATTTCAGAGTTTAGGAGCCATATATAAGAATGCTTGACCTCCTTTAGTGGACTTTGCTATTCAGGGTACTATCAGAAGCCCTGAGTTTTGAGATCTTAAATAGCGGGTTGAATTGTTAACAATGATAGCATTGTTTATTTGCACACCTCTTCTTCAGTCTCCAGTTGTTCGCTCTGGTCTGGATTGATAAATTTTGGGTATGTTTATGCAACTTTAATACCTAGTGGGCACCTTAATCTTAAAATTATATCAAAAAACATCGCCTTCACAGTTGTAATGTTTTTTTTTTAATCATTTTCTCGTTTAGTTTCTTGTGCAATAATGATTGAGCTTTGTGTATCGCTATGATTATGCTTTCGGATCTGCTGTTTTCTCATGTTTTCTGTTTATGTTGTCACACTTTATTTAAAGGTACAATTATTGCTATTAACTAATCATTATCAGGACTTTTATCTCAATAAACAACTAATTAGCTGCTTAATAATAGTTAGTGAGGTAGTACACTGTAAAACATATCTGCTAATGAACAGTTTCCATATTTAGTGATTTACAAATGTTTTCCGTTGATTTATTGTTGTGATTTACATTATGTGATGTTGGTTTTGATGTTTTTTTTTGGCTATTCCAGAGTTTAGGAGCCATATATAAGAATGCTCAACCTCCTTTAGTAGACTTTGCTATTCAGGGTACTATCAGAAGCCCTGAGTTTTGAGATCTTAAATAGCGGGTTGAATTGTTAACAATGATAGCATTATTTATTTGCTGGTCTGGATTGATAAATTTTGGGTATGTTTATGCAACGTTATTACCTAGTGGGCACCTTAATCTTAAAATGATATCAAAAAACATTGCCTTCACAATTTTAATGATTTCTTTAATCGATTTCTCGTTTAATTTCTTGTGCAATAATGATTGAGGGTTGTGTATCGCTATGATCATGCTTTCTGATCTGCTGTTTTCTAACTTTTTTGTGTTTGTCTTGTCACACTTTATTAAAAGGTACAATTTTTGCTATTAACTAAGATTTTAGCTAAATAGGAAAAAGTGATTGACAGGTGGTAATTTGTGGGTAACTTTATTTATTTATGGTTTTGTTATGGGTAAAGATGGTTTTCAGATCGTGAAAACGGTAGGCTACGATTAATTAATTCGTTATGAATTCATTGATATTTAACAACTACCACCCCCACCTATGACGACAATGCCATCGTCCATCGCGATGTTTCACATTAGACATCGTACGATGCCAAATTGGTCGACATCGCCCAACCCTACCTCAAACCATCAAACTTCTGTCCCTTATAATGCAAAGTCACGTTCTTCCACTGTATGCGCAGATATCTACTGTATTAAATATTCATCTTTTACATTCTCCTCTCCTTAAAAACACTTGACTGAAAGCACACTCTCTTCTCACACTAATTATACCATTGGAAAGAAGCGTCTGGCTGCTCTTCTGTGGCGACAGGTCATTTTCTGCTGTCCACCTCTGACACCGAGATCCCTCCAAAACCACAATTAAAAACTCAACACTTCGACCCACTGCTGTCACAAAAAAATAAAAAAAACATTGGTGTCATCATTTATATTTAATGTGTAAAACAACTTTTAGTCCAAGAGAGGTGTGAAATTCATTCATTCATTTTCCTTCGGCTTAGTCCCTTTATTAATCAGGGGTCGCCACAGCGGAATGAACCGCCAACTATTCCAGCATATGTTTTACACAGCGGATGCCCTTCCAGCTGCAACCCAGTACCGGGAAACACTCATTCACACACACACACTCATACACTACCGCCAATTTAGTTCAACCAATTCACCTACAGCGCATGTGTGTGGACTGATAATATCCGTAATTTAGCAGTTTTTTTTTTTTCCTTTTTATTTCTGATTTTGAATTGCATTATGGGACATTGATCTTTCCTCCAACAACTTTTAACCTTGAAAAGTTGTACAAAAAATGACTTTTATGAAGATTTTTAATAGTTTTAAGTGCTATATAGTCTGGGTTGGTGTTGTGTATTGCACAAAAAAAAACGTGTTTATTAGTTCTTATACATTTTATGATTTTAATTGACTAAGATGTCAGTAAAAGTCAGTTTGTTAAACTCTAGAGTTGAATTTTCAACATCAAAAGTCATGTTGGGGTACTCGAACTCGAGTCCAGTTTTGATTGGACTCTGACTTGTCACGGACTTGGGTAAACTTGTACTCAGACTTGACTCGGACTTGGACATTTTGGATTCGGAAAATATTACGAGTCCAGTCGATTCCACATCATTCACAACACAAATAAAGAGATTAAAAATTAATAAATAACAGCATGAAATTATAACAAGAATTTAGCGAACTCTGGCTGCCAGCATTTATTTCCGCCACCTCACCGGCAGTGAGCAGTT
This sequence comes from Danio kyathit, assembly GCA_903798195.1. NCBI lineage: Eukaryota > Metazoa > Chordata > Actinopteri > Cypriniformes > Danionidae > Danio > Danio kyathit. Next base: position 3,295,930 of record LR812532.1, read on the forward strand.
CAAAAGTGAACAGAGCAGAGATCAGCATCCCATAATTCAATTCACAACCATAAATAAACTGAAAGCCCTTGCCAATCCCGAAATACGTAAACTGTTCATTAACAGATATGTTTTACAGTGCACTACATGATGACTCTAGCATCTTCATGTGGGTAAATGTTAAGGGATTATGATCACCTGTAGATCTCAGGCACTCATCAGTCGTCCGGTCTCTGTTTCAGGATGCCGCGGGGTGGGAATGAATGAAACCATGATGATGATGATGGTGGAACTTCACTGCTGACAGTAATGACTGATGGCTTCTCTCAAGGGACAGAAAAACAAGGGATGTGTGTGGGGAATAAGTGGTGTCATTCTTCTCAGGATACGCCAGTGCGTTTGTGCCCTAGAGGACAGGAATATAATCAATATCCTTCTGTTCAGAAACTCTCTCTCACACACACATACGTCTGTATAGCTATATACAGCACTCAACATATATGAGTACATCCCTCACAAATCTCCATTTAAATTCCTATTTTTAATAGGAAGCTTTACAGTATTAGATTTGTGCATATACATTAGATTTGTGTTGAGTACTGTACAGTATATGTGGGGACCTGCATAGACTTTTGTTATTTTTATACTGACCTAATGATGTTTTCAGGACAGTATGGCTAAACCTAAGCCTGAGAGGAACCGTTTAGCATTTTACATTTACATTTAACCGCTGGCCAGACACACAATGTCAGAAATGTAAGAGGACCTTCGGTCCTCACAATGCAGGCTCAACAAGAGCCTATTGCGGCGTTTGTGCCAGATCTCTTCTTCCTTCTCTTTATGGATCTAGTGGAAGACAAAATGAAAAAGAAAGAATAAAAGCTGGTTAGGCATGTCATAGTTGTCGGCCTTTTCATCAATGAACCACGACTGGAGGTTCAGACTGGAGGTTTCTGAATACCAAAGAATAGACCTTATTAACATAATAAAGCCGAAAAAGTGCAGAGTAGACCAATCTAAAGTCTCTCCTGGACAATTCTGATGTGTCTAATGCTGTGTTCACAACCCTCGCAGAACGCGCGGATAAATCGCGCTATTCGCGCGTAAATAGCCGCGTGAACATTTGAGTTTACTCGCTTCATTCGCATGTCAAACTCCGCTTCATTCGCGCGTCAAATTCACTTCAGAACAGACGCGGATTCGCGTGATGGGCAGGGCTTCTGTCTGCCCAGTGACTGTAGCTTCGTTGCTAAATGGCTAACATGGATTTTATTGAGAAAATAACTGTGTTTATGTGCTTTATGAAGGCTGAAAAACAGCGTCGATACGTTTGGAGCAGTGTCTGAGTCCACTAGATCCTTTCAGACGTGCAGCCAGCTCTGTGAGCTCATAAACTCAACCTGGATGACGGAGGCTTTCAGCGGTGCTTCTGACTGAGCCGAGCCCAGTTTGATCAACTGTTGTCGGTGTCAGATCACAGTCATCTTGTCGGCTTGGAGGTCGCAATCATGCCCCCACAAGAGCAAGCTCCTGATTGGTTAACAAGGCGCAGAAGTTCAGATTTTTGAACTCGATCGATTCGCGAGATTTGCGTCAAACGCGCAAAGCGATCAATTCGCGCCGTTCCATTCGCGTGTATCGTGCCATCCGTGCCGCGCCATTCGCGCAATTCGCATCATTCACGCGGATCGCGCCGCAGGATGTCTATTCGCGCCTTTGCATTGACTTAAAGCTGGATTTATACTTCCATCTGGCGCCGCATCGCACACCTCCGATGACTGCGCGCAGCTCGCGAAACGGACGAGACTTTCACTTATACTTGCCGCGTTCGCCGTTGTGATATTCTTTAAAACGACAGGGGGCGGTCAAGAGAATCTGACCGTAAAATCAGAAGGATAAACAGAGAAGTAGGAAGTTTAGCTTCATCAATGAACCACGAATCAGACTGGAGGTTTCTGAATACCAAAGAATAGACCTTATTAACACATAATAAAGCCGAGAAAGTGCAGAGTAGACCAATCTAAAGTCTCTCCTGGACAATTCTGATGTGTCTAATGCTGTGTTCACAACCCTCGCAGAACGCGCGGATAAATCGCGCTATTTGCGCGTAAATAGCCACGTGAACATTTGAGTTTACTTCCTTCATTCGCATGTCAAAATCCATTTCATTCGCGCGTCAAATTCACTTCAGAACAGACGCGGATTCGCGTGATGGGCAGGGCTTCTGTCTGCCCGGTGACTGTAGCTTCGTTGCTAAATGGCTAACATGGATTTTATTGAGAGAATAACTGTGTTTATGTGCTTTTATGAAGGCTGAAAAACAGCGTTGATTTGTTTGGAGCAGTGTCTGAGTCCACTCGATCCTTTCAGACGTGCAGCCAGCTCTGTGAGCTCATAAACTCAACCTGGATGACGGAGGCTTTCAGCGGTGCTTCTGACTGAGCCGAGCCCAGTTTGATCAACTGTTGTCGGTGTCAGATCACAGTCATCTTGTCGGCTTGGAGGTCACAATCATGCCCCCACAAGAGCAAGCTCCTGATTGGTGAACGAGGCGCGAATATCCGCAGAAGTTCAGATTTTTGAACTCGAGCGATTCGCGCGATTTGCGTCAAATGCGCAAAATGATCAATTTGCGGCGTGCCATTCACGCGTATCGTGCCATCCGTGCCGCGCCAGGGGGGGGCGGTCAAGAGAATCTGACCGTAAAATCAGAAGGATAAACAGAGAAGTAGGACGTTTCCGGAACTACGTCATATCATTAATATCATTCAATATTTTTAAATGAATTATTTGTATTGTTTTTTATAAATTATTCTGATGATTATAAGTATTTTTATAACCATTTAAAAAAAAATTAATCAAACTTGTTGCATCACTTGTTTTTGTTCATATCTCTGACAGTTCTACCTATTGAAGTTTATTAAAATATTAATGACAACAGTTGTAGAGTTTCTCTACAAATATATTTTTTTATTTTGGCAATAATAAACGCAAAAGAAAAGCACACTTACTAAAAAATACAGATGTTTTTTTTTATTTAGCCCGCTCCACAATTCACACATTACTGTCTGGCTAGTTTCTGTCCTCTACTTATGCTAAAAAGGCAATAATGGTCCATCAGTCTTGACCATTATCACCAGTACAGCCCAGAAAAACAGGGCATCAGTATATTGTAAACCGATAGGATCAAATATATCAAAGAAATCATTTGTTCCTTAATTATAGTTTTGTAGCTATTAAATTGTTTTAAATTCAAAACTGTAACATGTACATCAGTGTTAATCCTATGACTGGTTGAAAAACATATTTCTGTAATTGTGTACCTGCGTCTCCACTTTTGCCATGGCCCCTTTTGGCTTTAACAATCCCTCAGGTTTTTCCAAACCTTTTAACAAAAACTTTCCTCCTTTCCCACGGCTGTTGCAATTTCTAGCCAAGAATCCTTGTTCATCTGGTTATCTCTATGATCATGGATCATAAAGATGTCTGTACAGGCGTACTGTTTCAGACAAAATCTCTTCAAAGTGTTTCATATTCAACTCAAATCAAACGTGGCGCCGCGCGCACTGTTCGCCCGAATTAAAAAAAAATGCCATGCACACCGCCAGCCGAAATGATGTTGCGCGTACCCAAAGCGAACATCCGCAAACTCCGCGATGGCGTCACATTCGCCGCGCGCACTCAAGCAAACTAGCGGACGCGTCGAGTATAAACCAGGCTTTACATGTAAATCACTCGCGGTTGATGCTTCTTCCGCGTCTGGTGTGAACGCAGCATTACATTTCATAGTTTCTCCACCTCACCTCTAGGTGTTCTTGTTGTAACTTCTGACCATCCTTGGTTTTTACTTTCAAGTATATGTTTAGGTGGTCCTGTCATTCTGCTAGCTCAGGTCTACGTAAGCAACTGTTTCACACCCAAGATGTTACTTCAGATGCAACTTCTTCTAAGTGTTTACATACATTTGCAATCTGAATTATTAACCCCCTTGAATTATTAGCCCCCCTGTTTATTTTTTCCCCAATTTCTGTTTAACGGTGAGAAGATTTCTTCAACACATTTCTAAACATAATAGTTTTAATAACTCATCTCTAATAACTGATTTATTTTATCTTTGCCATGATGACAGTAAATAATATTTTAGATATTTTTCAAGACACTTCTATACAGCTTAAAGTGACATTTAAAGGCTTAACTAGGTTAATTAGGTTAACTAGGCAGGTTAGGGTAATTAGGCAAGTTATTGTATAATGATGGTTTGTTCTGTAGACTATTGAAAAAATATGTAGCTTAAAGGGGCTAATAATATTGACCTTAAAATGGGTTTTAAAAAATTAAAAACTGCTTTTATTCTAGCCGAAATAAAACAAATAAGACTTTCTCCAGAGGAAAAAATATTATCAGACATACTGTGAACATTTCCTTGCTCTGTTAAACATCATTTGGGAAATATTTAAAAAAGAAAAAGAAAATTCAAAGGGGGCGAATAATTCTGATTGCAACTGTACATTGTCATGATGGTACATCAACTTGATAATGTGATACTCACTCTCCTGAATGCCTTTCAGAGATATAGCTTCATATGAGTATTTAATATATATAATCAGTGCTATACACGTTCAGTTATTCGACATAATCAGTCATTCTTCAGCATAGACTTCTCATAGTGTTGCTCCTGTGCAGGCTTCTGCAGGCTGCTCATCTTACACACACATACCACAGTATCTTTAGTTCACAGGCTTGCATGTTTAGAGAATACTTTTAGAGAATAAAAACCTTCTTCAGGCATATGAGCTTGGGTTTTTTTCCACACATCCGTGTTTCTAGGAAAATATTGGTTTCCTTTATGAATGCAAAGTTGGAATTAATGGGCCTTAACCAGGAGCAATAACAAGATTAATCAGGGGCATTAAAGAGATGCAATATTTCATTGACTACAAATGAACATGGAGCTTCTGGCTACTGGACATGTTTCGGAAAGATACATTTTAATGTCTTATTGGCTTTTTCATCACTTGTTAATGATGTTTCTCCCAAGGAAACAAATGTCAGCAATGCAGTAAACTGTACTCAAATCAGTTTCGTTACGGTTAATAAGATTTTTAGATCTAAAAGAGACTATTTTTTGTAAATGTATTAACTGAAATAATATTGCACATATTTCCCAGTGATGGGTTGCAGCTAGAAGGGCATCTGCTGTGTAAAACATGTGCTGGATAAGTTGGCGGTTCATTCCGCTGTGGCGACTCCTGATTTATAAAGGGACTAAGCCGAAAATAAAATAAATGAATGAATGAATTGCACATAAATATCAGGTTAAGGACGTCACAGTGGCGCAGTGGGTAGCACGATTACCTCACAGCAAGAAGGTCGCTGCTTTGGGCCTCGGCTGAGTCAGTTGTGGAGTGTGAAGTCAGCACAGTCCAAAGACATGCGCTATAGGTGAGTTGGGTAAGCTAAATTTTCTGTCGTGTATGTGTGTATGGATGTTTCCCAGTGATGGGTTGCAGCTGGAAGGGCATCTAATGCATTAAACATATGCTGGATAAGTTGGCGGTTCATTTCGCTGTGGCGACCCCTGATCAATAAAGGGCCTAAGCCAAAAAGAAAATGAATAAAAATACTCAAAATTTTGAGGCACAGTGGTTAGCCTGATATTTTAAATTCTACCATTTGTACTGTACATGGGCGGCACGGTGACTTAGTGGTTAGCACTGTCGCCTCACAGCAAGAAGGTTGCAGGTTCGAGTCCCGGCTGGGTCAGTTGGTGTTTCTGTGTGGAGTTTGCATGTTCTCCCCATGTTGGCGTGGGTTTTCTCCAGGTGCTTCGGTTTCCCCCACAGTCCAAACACGAAATAGAAGCCGAAGGAAAATTAATGAATCTAAATTTCTAAAACTTAAATCCATTGTATTTTTTTTTTTATTGTAACTTTTAAAAAATAAATATATATAACATTTTGAGTAAATTTATATTTTTTAATGAACTACATTGTAAAAAAAAAAGTTAACTCAACTTAAAATTTTAAGGCAGCCAGCCTTAGGACATTTTTTGAGTTGACTCAACTTAAATTGAGTCAAGTGGAGTACATGGGTTGAAAGTTGTCAACTTAAAAAACCTCTGCAGCAAGTTGCGTTACAATTTTGAGTTGAATCAACTTTTTTTTTTACAGTGTATACTTTTAAATAACTATTTATGTAATTATAATAAAGTAATATATATATATATATACTCACCGGCCACTTTAATAGGTACACCTGTCTAACTGCTCGTCAACGCAAATTTCTAATCAGCCAATCACATGGCAGCAACTCAATCCATTTAGGCATGTAGACATGGTCAAGACGATCTGCTGCAGTTCAAAGTGAGCTTCAGAATGGGGAAGAAAGGGGATTTAAGTGATTTTGAACATGTCATTGTTGTTGGTGCCAGACGGGCTGCTCTGAGTATTTCAGAAACTGCTGATCTACTGGGATCACATCGGGTGCCACTCCTGTCAGCTAAGAACAGGAAACTTAGGCTACAATGAGGCTACAATTCACACAGGCTCACCAAAACTGGACAATAGAAGATTGGAGAAACGTTGCCTGGTCTGATGAGTCTCCATTTCTGCTGCCACATTCAGATGGTCGGGTCAGAATCCATCCTGCCTTGTATCAACGGTTCAGGCTGGTGGTGGTGGTGTAATGGTGTGGGGGAGATTTTCTTAGCACACTTTGGGTCCATTAGTACCAATTGAGCATCATGTCAGCGCCACAGCCTACCTGAGTATTGTTGCTGACCATGTCCATCCCTTTATGACCACAGTGTACTCTTCTGATGGCTACTCCCAGCAGGATAACACACCATGTCATAAAGAGCGAATCATCTCAGACTGGTTTCTTGAACATGACAATGAGTTCACTGTACTCAAATGGCCTCCACAGTCACCATACTCAATCCAATAGAGCACATTTGGGATGTGGTGGAACGGGAGATTGGCATCATGGATGTGCAGCCGACAAATCTGCAGCAACTGTGTGATGCTATCATGTCAATATAGAGCAAAATCTCTGAGGAATATTTCCAGTACCTTGTTGAATCTAATAAGGCAGTTCTGAAGGCTAAAGGGTGTCCAACCTGGTACTAGTAAGTGTACCTAATAAAGTGGCCAGTGAGGGTATATATATATATATATATGATTAGTAAGAAATCTAAAATTTCCTAACGTTCCTGTCATGTCCTCCATTTGTAACAAATTATCAGCCGTAACCTGTGGTTGTGGTAGTTGAAAGGTTTTTACCAACTGAAGCTAACTTTTCAGCAAAAGTTGTCTTTAACAAGGACTGATTCCCTGATCAGTTTGAAGGGTTAACCCTCCAAAGTGAAAACTTTGTAAAAGATGAAGGGTGTATAGGGGAGCAAAAAAAAAAACATTCCTTCTGAATCATCTGTGGCACAAACCTGTGCAGGAAGAGTGTTCGTCACTTATACCCTTCAACTTGAAGAGGCCAGATTTGAACACTTTACGGTGGAAAGACCCTTCAGTATTGGGCTGTGATGATTCTCTGAAGTGCCCTTCGGAGGCAGCAGAGAAGATGTTTTGAAAGCTTCACACAAACTTTGTTTTGGCCTGATTATATTCCAAGGCATTTCTTTTTATATGCTTTAAGTATGTCGGTTTTGTATCGTTGTAGGTTTCTAGGAGCGTTTTGCAGGAACTTTGTTAAAATGTGAATGATTTAAAGAGGACCTATTATGCCCTTTTTTACAAGATGTAAAATAGGTGTCCCTAGGGTGTGTGTGTGTGAGAAGTTTCAGCTTAAAATACAACACAAATAATGTTTTATAACTCTCTGAAACTGACCCTTTTGGGCTTTGAATCTAATTGTGGTGTTTTGGTGACTGTCTCTTTAAATTCAAATGAGATCGTGCTCTTTTCAGAAGAGGGCGGAGCTACAAATGCTTGTGTGTCAGCATTGTGGCAGATTCAAAAACAAGACTAACGTCCTATGCTAATGAGGGAGAAATGGTCACTAGTGGGCGGGGCTTTCCCCCTCTGATGACACGTACAAAGGGAGAATGTCAATCAAAGTGTTTCTGCAGACTGTTTTGATCAAGTCTGATTATACAATATATATTTAATACATGTTTACCACTATAAGCTGCTTATATTCACACAACTGCTTATATAACCACACAACTGTGTTTAAACACCTTATAAAAGTGATTTTTGCATAATAGCTCCCCTTTAAACAACATTAGGTGCTCTAAATATATTCATGGGGAGGTTTGTTTATAAGTGGGCATTATGAACGTGCTAGACCCTTTTTATTGAAGATCAATGATGTATACCAACCTGAGTATGAATCATTGTCTCTGCTATTTTTAGCTCACACCAAATTTACAAATCAATCCCTTTCATTTAAATCTAATTGCTCAAAATCAAAGGTCTGAAATGGTTTGCGATACAGTTTGCCTTGTTTGTGTAGTTCACACTCGCACACTGAATCATCGGCAGTGAAACAGGAGGATATCTCGAAGAAAATAAAATGCAAATATCGTCTATCATTTGTTAACGCTAAAGAAGCTCTTCAAAAAATACATTTATTTCCAGAGCAATAGAGGGGGTCCGTCTCTGCACTGATGAAAGACCCTGAAAATGCCCTGATCTTTGGTTACAGATTACCATTCAGAAGTAATGATGACACAATAACACAGAGGAGATGAGACGCTTGTTTTAGTTCTGTTGAGACGGCAGACTGAAGCATGAGGAAGATTTTTGTCTTGAACACACAGACACTTAAAGGACGTTAGTGTTATGCAAATCGCAGACTGGAGGTTTAAAGTGCGGCTCTCTCGTGAGGAGTTTTTATTCTCTCGTTCTTAAGTTCGCTGGTGCTTCACAGAGCCCAGAATTCAAAACTCTGAACTGACGAAACTATAATGTGGAAACTATCATTATTAAGAAATATCTAAGTCTATCTACAGTGCATTCGGAAAGTATTCATAGCGCTTCACTTTTTCCACATTTCTTTATGTTACAGCCTTATTCCAAAATGGATAAAATTCATTTATTTCCTCAACATTCTACACACAATCCCCCATAATGACAATGTGAAAAAAGAGTTTTTGAAATTGTTGCAGATTTATTAAAACTAAAAAAGCTGTAAAATCACATGTACATCAGTATTGGCAACGTTTGGCGTGAAGCTCTAAATTGAGCTCAGGTTCATTCTGTTTCCACTGATCATTCTTAAGATGTTTCAGCAGCTTCATTGGAGTTCACCTGTGGTCAACTCAGCTGATTGGACATGATCTGAAAAGGCGTACACCTGTCTATATAAGGTCCTAGGGTTGACAGTGCATGTCAAAGCACAAACCAAGCATGAAGACAAAGGAATTGTCTGTAGACCTCTGAAACAGGATTGTCTCGAGGCACAAGGCTGGGGAAGGTTACAGAAACATTTCTGCTGCTCTGAAAGTTCCAATGAGCACAGCGGCCTCCATCATCTGTAAGTGGAAGATGTTTGAACCACCAGGACTCTTCCTAGAGCTGGCCGGCCATCTAAGATGAGTGATCGGGGGAGAAGGGCCTTAGTCAGGGAGGGGATCAATAACCCGATGGTCACTCTGTCTGAGCTCCAGCGTTCTTCAGTGGAGAGAGGAGAACCTTACAGAAGGACAACCATCTGTGCAGCAGTCCACCAATCAGGCCTGTATGGTAGAGTGGCCAGACGGAAGACACTCCCCGCCTGGAATTTGCCAAAAGGCATCTGAAGGACTCTCAGACCATTAGAAACTAAACTCTCTGGTCTGATGAGACTCAAATTGAACTCTTTGGAGTGAATGCCAGGCGTTACGTTTGGAGAAAACCAGACAGCGCTCATCACCAGGCTAATAGCATCCCTACAGTGAAGCATGGTGGTGGCAGCATCATGCTGTGGGGATGTTTTTCAGCAGCAGGAACTGGAGGACTAGTCAGGGTAGAGGGAAAGATGAATGCAGCAATGTACAGAGACATCCTGAATGAAGACCTGCTTCAGAGTGCTCTTGGCCTCAGACTGGGGCGACGGTTCATCTTCCAGCAGAACAATGACCCAAAGCACACCGCCAAAATATCAATGGAGTGGCTTCACAACAACTCGGTGAATGTCCTTAAGTGGCTCAGCCAGAGCCCAGACCTAAATCCTATTGAACATCTCTGGAGAGATCTGAAAATGGCTGTACACCGTCGCTTCCCATTCAACCTGATAGAGCTTGAGAGGTTCTGCAAAGAGGAATGGGCAAAAATTCCCAAAGACAGGTGTGCCAAGCTTGTGGCATCATATTCAGAAAGACTTGAGGCTGTAATCGCTGACAAAGGTGCATCAACAAAGTATTGAGCAAAGGCTGTGAATACTGATGTACATGTGATTTTACAGCTTTTTTATTTTTAAAAAATTTGCAACAATTTTAAAAACTCTTTTTTCACATTGTCATTATGGGGGATTGTGTGTAGAATGTTGAGGAAATAAAGGAGTTTAATCCATTTTGGAATAAGGCTGTAACATAAAAACATGTGGAAAAAGTGAAGCGCTATCAATACTTTCCGGATGCTATGTAACTGTTTATCTGTCTGTCTGTCTGCCTGCCTGTCTGTCTGTCTGTCTGTCTGTCTGTCTGTCTGTCTATCTGTCTATCTGTCTATCTATCTTTCTATCTATCTATCTATCTATCTATCTATCTATCTATCTATCTATCTATCTATCTATCTATCTATCTATCTATCTATCTATCTATCTATCTATCTATCTATCTATCTATCTATCTATCTATCTATCTATCTATCTATCCAACCAAGCCTGGAAACTAGCCTATGACATGTTAACAACATGCTAATTAATGCTAGTAAGATGGTAAAAAATGCTAATGTGCTACAGCATGCTAGAAACATGCCAGGATTGAGTTAATTCATAACGCATAACGTTTTATCATTTTAAAACATGCTATTGGTATGCTAATTTATGTTTCTATTAAGCCAAGCAAGATAGCAACATGCTAATTTATGTTAACATTGTAACAATAAGCTAAATCATGCTTCCAATGGCTTAAACAACTGACATGTGCAGTAACACGTTAGGTCACAATTCATGCTATTATTAACTACTAATACCTGCCTATTATTAAGATAGCAACTGTTAGTAGTTATGATTAGCATTAGTAGTTATAAAGTAAGATCTTATTCTGCATCTCTGATCCTACCCAAAACCTAAACCCAACTTCTACCTTAATAACTATAATTAAACAGCTAATTAGTAGTTTAATAAGCTAGCAGAGTTAGCTAATGGTTTGCTAATAACACAAATTGTGACTTAAACTAAAGTGTTACCCCCGTGTGCTAGCAACATTTAGCAACAAGTCCAACATTCTCAGCCTAGCAAAATGCTAAACGTAGAAGCATGCTAGCAAAATGCTAAATGACATTTTATGTGTGAAACAAAGTTCTTCCTCAGATTTCTGCATCATAAACACATTCCTAGCTGACATTTTCTGGCCGTGTCCAATTGGTCCGTCTGTTCACTTTAATTGGGTCACCTGATGTGACTGTCCTGAGTGCTCCATTCAACCCAATGTGTGCGATGCTAATTCAAGACAGGTGCTGATGAATATTGATGAGCTGTTTAACCTCTGAGCCTTGATTACCACAAGCAGGGCGTGTCCTCGGGCTCTAAAACACATGAATATGCATGAGCTTAACAGTCTTCAGCGCTGAACAATGAGCTGCGCTTAAAGGAGCGGATGTCTTCATTCAGACGTTTGAATATGTCGGATACGTCAGACTCAGCTGTGATGATTTCTTCAGAAAACTCATAGGAATGGGTCAATTAGGTTAATTAGAGGAACTGATTAATCCAGAGATGATCTCAAAGCCTGAGGTATCATGCATGCCAGGTTTGTTTAAGCACTGATGAGAATATAGTGTCAGGATGAATCCGATTCACTCCAGTTTGCATCAGATGATTTGTTTAGTTACAGTGCTTCAGTATATTTTTCTTTGAGTATGTTTCTTTCACCACATCAAAAATGATTACCCCACCAGGGGCGTTGCTAGGGTCGAAAGGGATAAGGGACTTAGGCCTCGTTTACACTAATGCGTTTTCGTTTTGAAACTGTGTTTTAGATCAAAAACGATCTGCGTCCACACTAGCGTTTCATCTAGCATTTCTAAACATATCTCCGTCCACACTACTCCACCAAAAACGTATATCACGTGACCATTCGCGCACTCTGGGCATGCGCGTTCAAGTATAAACAGGAAGCATGTGTCTCGCTCGGCATTTGGTTATTGTTAGTCAACAAACGCTGGTTGAACGATGAACGCGAGCGATTAGCGAATTCCCGAACAATAGCTTGCCTCTTGCGAATATATGCAGCTGCTGTAGTAAAAAAGGCAGAGTTTAACTGCACAATGGCGCCTAAAACGAACAAGAGTGCAAACAACGCTCCCATTTCTGTGTCCATGTTGTTGTTTACAGTTGAAGGCTGGTCTGCCGTCTTCTGGTAGCGTTATAGTCATGTGATAGGGGCTTGACGAATAAGGGAAGGATACGCAATGACCCAAAAGCCCCAATCAGGTAGCAAATTTCAGCAGCCACGCCTCTGTTTTCAGATGTCTCCGTTTTCCCCCATCCACACTGAGACCCTGTTTACACTAGTATGTTTTAGTTTTAAAACGGCATTTTAGAATGAAAACGATCCGCGTCCACACTAGCGTTTCGCACAGCGTTTCTGAACAACTCTCCGTCTACATTAAAACGGTGAAAACGCACATCATGTGATCACACACACACTCTCTGGCATGCGCTGCAGCGTGCTTTGAGCACACACACACCCACATGAGAGCTGCGCAAGTCGGACTGTTCATCACGGATCTCCCACTGGATCTAATCTCACTATATTTGTTAAACGTGATATTTAATTCATCTTGTTTTCTATATCTAACTACATATTCCCCGACTTTGGTCTTCTGAATGTATTACTTGTTCTCAGGTAACGTGCTTTGACTGAGCGCAGAGATAAGTTAGGTTAATATCCTAATTAATGTAACCACAGACACCGATTCTGCACATCTGACTGATTGTTTGCCTTTATTTTCTCTATTGTATAAACTTATTGCACGTTATACTTTTATAATGGCCATTATTGATCATTAAAACGATTATTCAGTGAAAGAGAGGGTATGTTTCGTATTTTCAATGAAAATGATAGGAGGCAGTGATGTTATAGACTTCGTTTTGTTATATGCTTGAAGATGACGCTCATATCATGCAGCTACACGACGCCTCAACATTTTTGATGTCTGTTGTTGCTAATATCAAGATGAAAATAGGCAGCTCCTCACATCATGTTTTCAATTTATTGTCAAGATAGTGAAACAGCATAGCCAGGGTGATGTAAATGACTTTATAAAGTACACACTCGGGAGTTTGTTTTCCATATCAATCTTGCGAAGTCTGAACTTACACGGAGAAGATGCAGGACTGAACTGTGTGAAGGCTACTTAATATTGAGGAAAAAGCCCCAATCAGATGTACTTTAGCCGCCTCCGTTTTCAGATGTCTCCATTTTCCTCCATCCACACTGATATGGAGCAGCAGCGTTTTAGAATGAAAACGGCCTCTCCAGCGTTTTCAAAACGCTCCGTTTTTGGGGCTCGAAAACTCCGGCGTAGTGTGGACGGATGGCGTAATCGTAGCAAAACTTATGCGTTTTAACGAAATCGCATTAGTGTAAACGGTGCCTTAGCCCCAAAGAAGCCCCCCCCAAAAAAGGTTCTAATTCACCCTGCTAAAATACCCTCACTATCAAAAGGTGATCTACTCTAATCTTAATAATAGGATTATAAATGGTTTAATAATAAATAAAGGGTTTTGAGTTGACAGTCTTTTAACAATAAATTGTGAAGCTTTGTGACTTGTAACACCAAAAAGTTAAAAACATTGATAAATGAACCCACTTTGAATCATTTACTAGTCTGTCATGAGCCATATCATACCTCCTGAGCCTCCTATCTCCTCCTGATTTGCAGTTTCTGTTGGTTTTTAGAAAATGTAATGTTCTGCATGTCTTCAAATCTGATTTATTTTATAGTGTGAGCAGTTATCCAATGTGATACAAAGCTACAAAAATGTTCATTTAGACAGAGTGATTAACTGGGGTGTAGTGTTGTCAAGATACTGGAAGTTCTAAATTCAATACCTTGCAAAATATTGATATTCAATAAGCTACTATTTTAGATATAATAAAAATTGTATCAAAAATAGTACAAAAAATGTAAATAAAGATCTATATGCTAGAAATATGTTTACTTCAAATTTCTTCAAAACTCCTCAAAATAGGTTGATGTGGGCATTGTAGCACTGTGAATGCATGTAATGCCTGTTTCATTCACACTTGAGCAGAAATTCCATATATGCCTCACAAAAGTAGTTAAACATTCCAGGAAATCCCTAATATGGATGAAGGCATCCAGCTCTTGCTGTAGTTGAATGAAAATAAGATCTGAATAAACTGGCTTTAACTGATCATTTGCACGACTGCGACAATAAATGGTTTATATGTGTTCTTCCAGCCATCTTAGGTATTTTCATAAGAAAGTCGGTTTATAATTCGATGTTACCTGACAGCATGTCACAGTAGAATATAGCTATAAAATAATAAGCTAGATGCATGAACTCACTGTGATTGAACTATTACAGAAACAGATGTGACTGGCTATATCATATCTAGAGCGAGATGTCTAGATATCTATATCATATCTAGAAGGCTAGTATAATTGACGTTTTTCTGACTAATTTGCATGTATTTACATTAATATGACTCACATTTTATTGATTACAGTTATTTTATTTCACCAAAACTACACACATTTTATACTGTGAAAACAAATATTAAGCTTCATCAGGAGTTTGAACTATTTAGTTTCGCTGAACAGTTGTATTATTACCTCTTTGGCTTCAGCTCCTTAAAATAATGAATGATGACAATGCAGTGGCGGGATTTTTTTTAACACCATGTGACAACAGTGCCACTCCCACCTGCCGGTAGAAACATGTACTGCTGAACAGCTGAATATATATATATATATATATATATATATATATTTTTATCATTTTTTTATTAGATAGGACAGTAGAGAATATTGACAGGAAAGAATGGGGGGCAGAGAGAGGGGAAGGATCGGCACAGGACCGCGAGGCGGAATCGAACTCGGGTCGCCGCGAACACCGGAGTGCATGTGTCGACGCACTAACCACTACACCACTGGCGCTGACAACAGCTGAATATTTAATTACCGGACACAAACCCTGCATTAAGTGGAATGTGTGTGATGTATGTGGTAATTTTAAGTACTTAGATAACAAAATAAATGTTATACAACCTATATTTATTTAAGTGCAACATATTCCAAAAGAGGGCAACGCAGTGGCGCAGTAGGTAGTGCTGTTGCCTCACAGCAAGAACGTCGCTGGGTCGCAGGTTCGAACCTCGGCTGGGCTGGGTCAGTTGGCGTTTCTGTGTGGAGTTTGCATGTTCTCCCTGCGTTCGCGTGGGTTTCCTCCGGGTGCTCCGGTTTCCCCCACAGTCCAAAGACATGCGGTACAGGTGAATTGGGTAGGCTAAATTGTCCGTAGTGTATGAGTGTGAATGTGTGTGTGGATGTTCCCAGAGATGGGTTGCGGCTGGAAGGGCATCCGCTGCGTAAAATCGTGCTGATAAGTTGGCGGTTCATTCCGCTGTGGCGACCCCAGATTAATAAAGGGACTAAGCCGACAAGACAATGAATGAATGAATATTCCAAAAGATCAGTGGCTTTTGACAAAACATCAAGGGCTTAAGCCCTCAAAGCCCCCCTTCACAACGCCACTGTACCCCACAACATTTGACAATGATTCATTCTTATTGCATTATTTTCGTGCTGTATCATCGTGAAGGTGTTTTGTCTTCATGTGGATGACTGAACACTCTATTTGTTTTAGCTTGAACTACACTACTTGTGATGTATTTTGATCCATCCTGTTAGCACTTCTGGTTGTAAAAGTGCAGGGGTGGAAATGTAAGGAATGGTGGGAATGTAAAGTGTTTATCTGTTTGTTGTAGCCTTTGAAAGTCTCCATTTTGGAGGCCCCTTGAAGATTTGGGCACTTGAGCTTGGATTGACCCTTCAGTTCATTCAAAAGTGCCTTTCAGAGGAAAATGTATCCCATTTGGATAGCAGCAAGATGTCTCACTTTCAAATCATATGAGATTTCAACTAAAACTGAATGTTTTATCAGTTTTGCCCATTCATATACAGGGAGTGCAGAATTATTAGGCAAGTTGTATTTTTGAGGATTAATTTTAATATTGAACAACAACCATGTTCTCAATGAACCCAAAAACCTCATTAATATCAAAGCTGAATATTTTTGGAAGTAGTTTTAGTTTGTTTTTAGTTTGAGCTATTTTAGGAGTGACTATTAAATATTATAAATAATATTAAATATTAAAAAACATTAAGTTTTTAATAAGAATATTATGTTAAATATTGAGTTCACTTGTTAAATAAAATTTTAATTAACTTTCTTTTCACCCCAATGGGGTTTATCCATATTTGACCCATCGTTGGGGTACAACAACCCATTATTTTTTTAATCCCTTATTTGTCAGGGGTCACCACAGCGGAATGAACTGTCAACTATTCCCGCATATGTTTTATGCAGCGGATGCCCTTCCAACCATAACTCAGTACTGTGAAACCCCCATACACACTCATTCACACAAACACACACACACTCATACACTATGCCCAAATTTGTTCATCAATTCCCAGAGAAACCGGAGCACCTGGAGGAAACCCACGCCAACACGGGGAGAACATACAAACTTCTTGCTGTGAGGTGACCGTGCTAACCACTGAGCCAATGTTCCACCAAACAGTAGTACAATAATAACAAAAAAAAATCAGGTTGCATGAAAGATCTGATCCTATTTTTTCAAGTAAGAGTCACTGAGTCTTCCCCTAAGAACAGAATGACATCAGCAGCTCAATCGGTCCCTTTAAATGTCTGGTTCACCTGATAGGCTGCATGTTTCTCTCTCTCCCCCCCCCAGTAAAACCTCTCCGAGACATTCCGCACCCTCCTGAAACTCTTCCAGGCACTTTGCCTCAAATTGAAGAGTCTGTCTGAGGAGAGAGAGAGAGAGAGAGAGAGAGAGAAAGAGTGACATTCGCGCGTCTCCATCTCCATTGCGCACTCATTTCTATGTGTCCTTTATTTGTTCTTTTCCTCTCCACAAGAATCGGATTGATCGAGCGCGTCACCGAAAGTCGCGGACGACGGGTGCGCGCGCGAAAAGCCACTTTCCCGGGATTTAAACATGCGAATGGATGCTGCTTAGACGGGGTTTTGATGCCACGCATGGAAACCTGTGGCAAAGGAGTGATTTTGTGTGTGCGAGGATACTGAGAGCCGTCAGGCGCGCTCGCTGATCTTCACTGCGCGTTTATTGAATCATTTTTTGGTGCGACTGGAGAGGTCCCGTCTCTCCGGTGGCGCGCGAATCTATGGAAAAGCACATTGTGGGACATGGATAGACAGTTCGAGTTATTTGTGGATGTAGTCTTGATGATTAAAGTCCCTGTCTGAGGAGTGCTGGTGGTTTTTTGGGAGTTTGTGGTATGCGATCGCGCCGCGTCCTCCTCGCCCTGCTGTCCACGCGCACAGACCGTAAGTGGAGCCATAAACACCTCTTAAATAAAACACCGTGAGCGCGGATATACATTTGAAGTCAAAATTATTAGCCCTCCTATGAATTTTCACAGTATTTCCTGTAATATTTTTTCTTCTGGAGAAAGTCTTATTTGTTTTATTTCGGCTAGAATAATTTTTTTTTTTATTGTATTAAACCCATTTTAAGGTCAATATTATTAGACTCCTTAAGCAATATTTGTTTTGGATTGTCTCCAGAACAAACCACTGTTATACAATGACTTGCCTAATTACCCTAGTTAAGCCTTTAAATGTCACTTTAAGCTGAATACTAGTATCTTGAAGAATATCTAGTCTAATATTATTTACTGTCATCATGACAAAGAGAAAAGAAATGAGTTATTAGAAATGAGTTATTAAAACTATTATGTTTAGAAATGTGTGGGGCTAATAATTCAGGTGGGGTAATTATTCTGACTTCAACTGTATATACTGTGGTATTCAGTGAATTGTGATGTTTTTTTATTGAAGAACTTGAGAATATTCTGTGTTTACATATAAAGTGGGTTGATGAGAGCCGTTGTAAGATGTTAAAAGCTTGTTTCTCTGTTAAGTTTACCCTTACAACATTAAACATAACCATGATTTTGTTATATTATTAGTGAAATAAATGTTTTGGAGCATTGATTGACACTTGTATAATCAGTTTCATGGCAAATACCATAGTTAAACTGTGAATTTGAGGTTGCCATAGTTTAATTAGTAGCTTTTTTGTTTGTTTGTTTAGTTTAATCATGGTTAATTGTCTTAACCCTTTAACTGCCCCACCAAGAAATTTTTTTTGGATTGCATTTCTTAACTCTTAATGTTGCTAGTTAACACACTGGATTATTTTCCAACACATCCCATAATTTCTAAAATATCAACCTCTACCAAATGGTTATATGTCGGTTTATAAAAAAGAAATACTGGATTTAATACACTATGAAAATCCAAAATATATTAAGTGTAAGACCATTTTATTTTTATAAAGTAATCAAAATAAAACATTTTTGAATACTAAATCATCTTTATTTTTCGAAGTATGCCATAAAATATTCCAGATTCTCATTTAACATGCCTTCTTGTTTTATTTATTTAGTTTTACAATAAAACCAAAATCAAGTGTAGTAGTGCAACAGGATTGTGTTTGTTAGATTTTTTTGCAAACCAACAATGCTGTGTGTGTAAACCAATATTTAAGACAGTCAAAATAAGGCCAACTATTTGGTAGAGCAGGCGGTAAATGGGTTAAGCGTATTTTATAATTAAAGTCAATGACGCAGAGCTTAAGGTTATAGAAACAGTATATATATATTCACAGATTAGCTAAATATAGTCCAATACTATTAACTAGTAAGTATAATGAGTATAAGTTAATAGTAAGTATAATAAGTATAATAGTAATCAGTATTATACTTTAAAACAGGGCATGTTGTCACAATGAGAAGCTGCAGTTTATTGACACTACGTTCAGAAGATTTGGTATATATAACAGACAGACAGACAGACAGACAGACAGATAGATAGATAGATAGATAGATAGATAGATAGATAGATAGATAGATAGATAGATAGATAGATAGATAGATAGATAGATAGATAGATAGATAGATAGATAGATAGATAGATTTTTCTTAAAGGGACAGTTAACACAAAACTGTACATTTACTCACTTGTCACAAACCTGTTTGAGGGTAGTTCTTCTGTTGAACACAAAAGAAGATATTTTGAAAAATGCTGGAAACCTGTAAGCGTTTGCTGCCATATTATTTGTGCTTTCTACTATGAAAGTCAATGATTCCTAATTTCTAACATTCTTCAAAATATCTTCTTTTGTGTTCAACAGAATAAAAAAGAAACTTATAAAGGATTGAATCCACTTAAGAGTGGATTTTAAATGAACTGTAGACATTTACAACTATAAACTTGCCCCATTCTGCTTTGTAGGTAAAATACTATGAGAATTTGACTTACCTCTTTGTTAGGTTGAATTTTTGGGTTGAAAATTAAACACAGCAGGGTGTGTTAGTCCATTTTTAACCCACAATTTAAAGTTAAAATAACCCAGCATTTTTGTTGACTTCACTATATGAAGAACCAGCAAACAAACCCCACTTCTAAAGAAAACAAGCAGATTTGTGCAGTTCCTCAAAACCTGAAACATGGGCCTTGTGAAAACTAAAATCTTGGGTTGTTATAACTCAACATTGGGTCATATATGGACAAACCCAACTGGGTAAATTAAATTTAAATGACACTTGTTAACCCAACGGTTGTGTTTGTCCACATTTGATCCAACTTTGGACTACAAACAACCCAGGAGTTACAGTGTAGCCTCAGCGTCTGTTATAATACAATAAGCTTGACTTGAGTCTCATGTATATTTACTAAATATTAAAAGTTCCACTTAATTAAAATGAAGTTTTTAGATGTCAGTATCAGCTTTGTTATGTTTTAGGATGTCTATAATCTAGTGTGCTCCAAAACAGTGACACAATTCATATTTAGAAGATATTTTACTGATATAAACATATAAAGCTTGTAGATTGTCACTTCCACCTAAATTGATTTTTATACATCATTTCATACTTCAGTTCCTCATCAAATCTTCTGACCAATCAAAGGCGCTCTAGTATCTGACAAGCTCCTCCCCATTCTTATATGCATTTAATTTGATGCTTTTGAGCTCAACCACTCACTAGCAGAGCTGTCATAAAAACTAAACACTATTGGCCGTTCTTTTAAAAAGGGCGGAGCTACTCTGTCCTACCCTCTCTTCATGTTTCACTTGAGATTACGTCAAACATCTATTACAAATGCAAACTTCACTGGACTTCCAGCTCTGTCTGTATGCTATGATTGTGCATAAGCAGTGTGTGTGTGTGTGTTTCAGCGTGCCGGTGTGCGCTACATTCATCATGCTGAGGCAGATGCTGTTAAACTCCACGGCGGCAGCACGAGACTTCGACCTGATGAGCAACACACACACGCCAGCGCCGCTGAATGTCTCACAGGGCCCCGTGAGTGTGTCAGCACTCCTGAAGCCCACTGGCCGTGGGGCCGCCCTACGTGAGGGCGAAACTGACAAACCGGACCTGGCCACGTATGTGGTGATGTGCCTGCTGCTGTTCCTGCTGGTCCTCCTCATCGTCTTCTTCATCAACTGTCAGCTCAGAAACTCCTTTTTCGCCTCCATGCCTTACGACCGCTCGCTGCGAGAGGCCCGCAGCTCCTACAAATGACCAGCGCGGACTTAAACTCGCTGATTTGTCTGTATATACTGACTGGTTTTTTGTACTTATGCACGGCCGTTTCTCTCAATTTAGGCTCATTGGGAATATGCACCTAGGGCTATGTGTTTGCGAATCGTGAAATACGTTGCTCCAGCGATGTTTTCTTGCAGATTGTGTTCACAAATCCACTAGAGGGTGCTGTGTACATTTCTGCGAATCTCAAATACGTTACTGGACTATGTTTTCTCAAACGTATTATTGACATGTCCTTTTTGTAAATCCACTAGAGGGCGATGTGTACATTTTTCAAATGTCCAAGTACACTACTGGACTACTATGTCCTTTTTGTAAATCCTCTAAAGGTCGCGGTGTACATTTCAGCGAATATCAAATACGTGACTGGGCGTACGTTTTCTCATACCCTCAAAAACAATATTTTGCTCATTGTTCAAACTAGCGCAAGCTACCTATTTAAAATGTTTTTTGGCGGGACAACTTAATTGTTTTATGTTCAATCCACTTACGTTTGTAAAAAAGGATTCAGTTAACTTAACAGATTTGTGTTAGGACAACATAAAGGAACTGTGTAGAACCCAGCATTTTTACAGTGTACGTGCCATTTACACGTCCTTCTTGTAAATCCACTAGAGGGTGCTGTGGACATTTCTGCAAATCTCAAATACATTATTGGACTATGTTTTCTCATACACGTGTCCTTTTCGTAAATCCACTAGAGGGCGCTGTGTACATTTCTGCGAATCACAGATACATGACTGGGCTACGTTTTCTCATACCCTCAAAAACAAATATTTTGCTGCTTGTTTATGCTACCTATTTAAAATGAGTTGAAGCAACAATTCTTAAGTTTTTTGGGGGGACAACTTAATTGTTTTATGTTCAATCCACTTATGTTTGTAAAAAAATGATTAAGTTAACTTAATAGATTTGTGTTGGGACAACATGAAGGAATTGTGTGGCACCCAGCATTTTGTACAGTGTATGTGCCATTTACACGTCCTTCTTGTTAATCCACTAGAGGGCGCTGTGTACATTTCTGCGTATCTCAAATATGTTATTGGACTATGTTTCCTCATACATTTACACGTCCTTCTTGTTAATCCACTAGAGGGCGCTGTGTACATTTCTGCGAATCTCAAATGTTATTGGACTAGGTTTCCTCATACATTTACACGTCCTTCTTGTTAATCCACTAGAGGGCGCTGTGTACATTTCTGCGTATCTCAAATATGTTATTGGACTATGTTTCCTCATACATTTACACGTCCTTCTTGTTAATCCACTAGAGGGCGCTGTGTACATTTCTGCGAATCTCAAATGTTATTGGACTAGGTTTCCTCATACATTTACACGACCTTCTTGTTAATCCACTAGAGGGCGCTGTGTACATTTCTTCGAATCTCAAATATATTATTGGACTATGTTTCCTCATACATTTACACGTCCTTCTTGTTAATCCACTAGAGGGCGCTGTGTACATTTCTTCGAATCTCAAATATATTATTGGACTATGTTTCCTCATACATTTACACGTCCTTCTTGTTAATCCACTAGAGGGCGCTGTGTACATTTCTGCGAATCTCAAATGTTATTGGACTATGTTTCCTCATACATTTATACGACCTTCTTGTTAATCCACTAGAGGGCGCTGTGTACATTTCTGCGAATCTCAAATACGTTATTGGACTATGTTTTCTCATACACGTGTCCTTTTTGTAAATCCACTAGAGGGCGCTGTGTACATTTCTACGAATCTCAAATATGTTATTGGACTATGTTTTCTCATACACGTGTCCTTTTTGTAAATCCACTAGAGGGCGCTGTGTACATTTCTTCGAATCTCAAATATATTATTGGACTATGTTTCCTCATACATTTACACGTCCTTCTTGTTAATCCACTAGAGGGCGCTGTGTACATTTCTTCGAATCTCAAATATATTATTGGACTATGTTTCCTCATACATTTACACGTCCTTCTTGTTAATCCACTAGAGGGCGCTGTGTACATATCTGCGAATCTCAAATATGTTATTGGACTATGTTTCCTCATACATTTACACGACCTTCTTGTAAATCCACTAGAGGGCGCTGTGTACATTTCTGCGAATCTCAAATATATTATTGGACTATGTTTCCTCATACATTTACACGTCCTTCTTGTTAATCCACTAGAGGGCGCTGTGTACATTTCTGCGAATCTCAAATATATTATTGGACTATGTTTCCTCATACATTTACACGTCCTTCTTGTTAATCCACTAGAGGGGGCTGTGTACATTTCTGCGAATCTCAAATATTTGACTTGGGCTGATTTCGAAATCGCCTACTACTCAGTATGCACTACATTTCAATTTGAATTTACTACATGATCGTTAGAAAAGTAGTTTCTATATAGTATGAATGTGAGCAACACAAATCGATTAAGTAAACTTAACAAATTTAAGTGGAATGAGCATAAAACAATTAAGTCCCCCCCCCCCCCCCAAATCTCAAGAATTGTGTTGTTACAGCTCATTTTAAATACAAAGTTTAAATACAAGCAGCAAAAAATTGAGTGCACATTTCCATGAGAAGCCAGGCCTTGTCGTTTATATATCATAATTGAGATCGACTCACCCACACACACCCTTCCCAAAACCCAACCGATAGTGTTTACAAAGCAAACGAGCATAGAACAGTGCATTGTGGGCATTGTATAGTTTTACCACAATCTTCCTTTTTTTATTTGTGTACTTTGTCAAACTCGAACCTGGTCCACTCCACGTTCCAAGTATGACACCGTATGAGGTGAGCTACCAAGCAAACTGACCGTGCCAAAAAAAAGTTGTTCTGATGGAGATAATCAGGTGAAGCGAACACATTCGATTACAAATCATAGAAGCATTTAAGTCGTTGTTGTGGTATTTATTCAGTGCTACACTAACAAGCCTTTATTCATCAATAATGCATCCATAAGTGTGAAAAGTTCTAGAAGTTGTCTGCATCATATGGCCCATAACATTTGTTTTATCGACAAACTGCAGGCAAACATATGCTGAGGCACATATTTGCGGTTTCCCAAAGATCTAGCCCTGGGCACATATTCCCAATGAGCCTGATCTGGTTTCTCTCCACGTAGGGTTTCTCACGAGTCCTGTGCATTATGTAAGGCAGACTATTTTGTTGTACGGTGTGAAACCATGATTAAATCTCACATACATTGAGTGTCTGTGTCTGGAGAACGTGTTGATATTGATTGTGGTCGACAGGATGAGAGGAAGCAAAAACACGAGGCTTAGAAAACCTGCTGATCTCAGATCTGCTGTTCGACCCTTTATTACAATGGGTCCTTCCATCATTTACTCATCCCTGTGTAATTTAGTTTCTTGGATTGAACTCAAAAGGAGGAGTTCTGGTTGCATCAACAGCCTTTATGGTGGTTTAGTTATCATAAAATTATGCATTCATTTATTTTCCTTTGACTTAGTCTCTTTCTTAATCAGTGGTCACCACAGCGGAATGAACCGCCAACTTGTCCAGCATATGTTTTATGCAGCGGATGTCCTTCCAGCCACAACCCAGTACTGGGAAACACCCATACACACTCATTCACACACACACACACTCACTACGGCCAATTAAGTTCATCCAATTCATATGCATGTGTTTGGACTGTGGGGGAAACCGGAGCACCCGGAGTAAACCCACACCAACACAGGGAGAACATGCAAACTCCACACAGAAATGACAACTGGCCCAGCTGGGACTCGAACCAGCAACCTTCTTGCTGTGAGGCAACAGTGCTAACCACTGAGCCACCGTGTCGCCTAGAATTATGCATATGCTATAATAATATTATTTAGCATTTTGTATAAAGTTTTGATTAATTTTCCTAATTTGTTTAAATTTGTTTAAATTTTATTTATTTTTATTAAAATTTTTGTTTTTGTAATTTCAGTATTTTAACTATTTAGTATTGATTCAGTATTTTAACTTCCAAGATGACATTTGTTATTTTAATATATTTTGAAAAAGCTTTTATATTTCGTTTTCACTTTAGTTTAAGTTTTAAAATATTCATTCATTCATTTTCTTGTCGGCTTTGTCCCTTGCGGGGTCGCCACAGCGGATTGAACCGCCAACTTATCCAGCACGATTTTACGCAGCGGATGCCCTTCCAGCCGCAACCCATCTCTGGGAACTTCCACACACACATTCACACTCATACACTATGGACAATTTAGCTTACCCAATTCACCTGTACCGCATGTCTTTGGACTGTGGGGGAAACCGGAGCACCCGGAGGAAACCCACGCAAACGCAGGGAGAACATGCAAACTCCACACAGAAACGCCAACTGACCCAGCCCAGCCGAGGTTCGAACCTGCGACTCAGCGACGTTCTTGCTGTGAGGCAAGAACGTGAGCACTACGCTGTGAGCACTACCTACTGCGCCACTGCGTTGCCTGTTTTAAAATGTTTGTCATTTTTATTAGTTTTTTGTTTTTAAACATTATTTCGGTTTAATTTTATTTTACTTTTATATTGCATTTTTATTTTTCCTATATTTATATTTTTTATTTCAAGGTATTTACTGTATATACTTTAATACTTTGGTCTCAAACTCAATTCCTGGAGGGCTGCAGCTCTGCACAGTTTGGCTCCAACCACCTCCAACTCACACCAGTTGGATCAGCTGTGTTTGATTAGGGTTGAAGCTAAACTGTGCAGAGCTGTGGCCCTCCAGTAACCCAGTTTGAGACCTATGGTTTAATATTTGTTGTATAATATATTAATCATATTTATTTATATTTTTACATTTTACTCCTTAAGCATTTTTTACAAGTTTATTGATTTTAAAGAAATGTAGCTTTACTTGTATTTAAATTTTATAAATTTGTATATGGGCGGCACGGTGGCTCAGTGATTAGCACTGTGGCCTCACAGCAAGAAGGTCGCTGGTTCAAGTCCCAGCTGGGCCCAGTTGGCATTTCTGTGTTTGCATGTTCTCCCCGTGTTGATGTGGGTTTCCTCCGGGTGCTCTGGTTTCCACCACAGTCCAAACAACACATGTACTATAGGTGAACTGATTAACTAAATTGGCCTAGTGTATGAGTGTGTGTGTGAACGCGAGTGTATGGGTGTTTCCCAGTACTGGGTTGTGGCTGGAAGGGCATCCGCTGTGTAAAACATATGCCGGAATAGTTGGTGGTTCATTCCGCTGTGGCGACCCCTGATAAATAAGGGACTAAGCCGAAGAAAAATGAAATTACATGAAATTTGTGTGTCAATTATTTATTATATTAATAATTTGTGTAAAACAATAATGATAATATTATTTAGTCATGTTCAATAAGCTTTTATTTTTATAGTTGATGTTTAATTTTTAACTGAAGTCATTTTTTCATGCATTTGTAATTTTAAATCCTTTTTTAAATATTATTATGATTAGCAATGTTAGTGTTTGGTGCTTACCATAACATCATGTCTGATATTTATAATTAAATTTCAGCTTTATTTTAGTTAACATCACCCATTTTACAGTTTTAGCCACCAATAACAAAACTATTCATTCATTTCCCTTCAGCTTTATCAGGGGTCACCACAGCTGAATGAACCGCCAACTATTCCAGCATATGTTTTACACAGCGGATGCCCCTCCAGCCACTGCCCTTTATTCAATTCACCTATTATAGCGAATGTTTTGTTTGGACTGTGAGGGAACTGGAGCACCCATGCTAACATGGGGAGAACATGCAAACTCCACACAGAAATGCCAACTGACCCAGCCTCAAACAAATTGACCTTCTTGTTGTGAGGCCACAGTGCTAACCACTGAGCTACCATGCTGCCACATAACAAAACTATTTTACTCAGTTATTTAGCAGAACATAAGTCATTTGGGTGAGTAGATGAAGACGGATTTTGACAGACAGACAGCTGAATTGTTCCTTTAAAGATCCGAGCTAAAGGTTTTCAGGTTCAACTCCTCCTAAAGCTTCCCTGTTTGAGACACTTTGTACGAGAGCAGCTAAATGAGTCAACAGTCGCTTCGCCAGCTGAGCCCAAATCATCTATCGATGTTTGTCTGACGGTTATTTTATTCTGCAGGAGTTACGCAAGACACACAGCGCCAGCAGAGATGGAAATCAATCTGATATCCGTCTTAATCCGCATCGGAAGCGGCAGAGAATCAGGTGCGACTCGATAACAGACGCCAAGACACATTATAGGAGAGAAGACAAATGAATGAGTGTCTCTCCTCAACAGCAAGAGTGAGAAAACTGTGGCCATCACTGTGTGTGTGTGTGTGTGTGCTAGTTTTAGTGGTTTACAAGGACAAACATTGGTTAATGACAATCGAATTACATCATTGAGGTGGTTTGTGAGGACACAGCTGATGCCTTTGTAATTCAAATTGCTTTATAATCTTACTAAATAGGGTCATTTTCAGACGCCAAGCCACATTATAGGAGAGAAGAGAGTGTGTGTGTACTGGTTTTCATGGTTTACAAGGACAAAAATGTATATAATGACATGGGTATTACAACATTGAGGTGGTTAATGAGGACATGTCTAATGTCCTTTTTAATTCAAAATGCTTAAAATCATACCTAACAATGTATTTTTAATGTTAGTGTAGCACTCTTAAAAAATATTCAGATTTATTATTGCAATTTTGATCGAGTTTTCACAGGTGGGGGTGGGGTAAAGCCATGAAGTAAGCATTTTTATAGTTAAAATTACATTATGCCTATGAAGAGTCCTCATAGACCACCATTACAACATGTGTCTGTGTGTGTGTTTGAGGGTGTACCCTGTATTCCTTAAGTTGTAAAGACCATATGTCCCCACAAGTATAGAAATACCAGTCAGTTTTGACCTTGTGGATACATTTGGTCTTCACAATACTTAATTCTGTGTGATTTATGAGCCATTTTCCTCATGGGGACCAAAAAGCAGCTTATAAATCACACAGAGTTGAGTATTTGGAGTGCCCATAATGATAGCTGTACAAGTGTGTGTGTGTTATTGTGTGTCCTTAAGTTTTGAAGACCAAATGTCCCCACACGTATAGCAATACCAGTCAATTTTGACCTTATGGGCACATTTGGACTTCACGCACACACACACACACACACACACATAATACTTAATTCTGTGTTATTTTTGCGCCATTTTCCTGATGGGGACCAAAAAGCAGCTTATAAATCACACATAATTAAGTATTTGGAGTCCCCATAATGATAGCTGTACAAGTGTGTGTGTGTTATTGTGTGTTTGAGTGAGTACCTTATATTCCTTAAGTTGTGAAGACCAAATATCCCCACACGTATAGCAATACCAGTCAATTTTGAACTTATGGGCACATTTGGACTTCACGCACACACACACACACACACACACACACTACTTAATTATGTGTGATTTGTGAGCCATTTTCCTCATAGGGACCAAAAAGCGGCTTATAAATCACATAATTAAGTATTTTAAGTCCCCATAATGATAGCTGTATACAAGTGTTTGTGTTATTGTGTGTTTGGGTGTGTACTTTGTATTCCTTAAGTTGTGAAGCCTACATGTCCCCACAAGTATAGCTATACCAGTCAATTTTGACTTTGTGGGCACTTTTGGACTTCACGCACACACATAATGCTTAATTCTGTGTTATTTTTGCGCCATTTTCCTGATGGGGACCAAAAAGCAGCTTATAAATCACACATAATTAAGTATTTGGAGTCCCCATAATGATAGCTGTACAAGTGTGTGTGTGTTATTGTGTGTTTGAGTGTGTACCTTATATTCCTTAAATTATGAAGACCAAATGTCCCCACACGTATAGCAATACCAGTCAATTTTGACCTTATGGGCACATTTGGACTTCACACACACGCACACACACACACAATACTTAATTCGATGTGATTTATGAACCATTTTCCTTAAGGGGATTAAAGAGTGGCACATAAATCCCACAGAATTAAGTATTTTGAGTCCCCATAATGATAGCTGTACACGTGTGTGTGTGTGTGTGTGTGTGTGTGTGTGTGTGTGTGTGTGTGTGTGTGTGTGTGTGTGTGTGTGTTATTGTGAGTTTGAATGTGTTGTATTCCTTAAGTTGTAAAGACTAAATGTCCCCACAAGTATAGCTATACCAGTCAACTTTGGACACACACACACACACACACACACACAGTACTCAAATATGTTTGCTTTATGAGCCATTTTCCTTATGGAGACCAAAAAACAACCCATAAATCAGTATGTAGTATTTTGAGTCCCCATAAAAATAGCTGTGTGTGTGTGTGTGTGTGAAGTCCAAATGCATCCACAAGGTCAAAACTGACTGGTATTGCTATTCTTGTGGGGACATTTGGGCTTCACAATTTAAGGAATACATGGTACACACTCAAACACACAGACACTTGTACAGCTATCTTTATGGGGACTCAAAATACAAATTATTATACTATATCGTATATTCTTATACTACTATATATTATACTCATTATAATATTAATATTTCATTCTGTGTGATTTATGAGCCATTTTTGGTCCCCATGAGGAAAATGGCTCATCACAAATCACACAGAATGAAGTATTTTGTGTGTGTGTGTGTGTGTGTGTGTGTGAGAGAGAGTTAGTTTTTTAACCAGACGCACTTTTGAGGACATTGCTGAAAATTCATATCAAAGAGACTTTCAACTAAAAGGAAAAAGGGCTTCAAACTCTTTAAAGTTTTTTTTTGGAGGTTCTTCACCTTCAGAAAATGTTCTTTCCCCTCA
Source organism: Danio kyathit (assembly GCA_903798195.1). NCBI lineage: Eukaryota > Metazoa > Chordata > Actinopteri > Cypriniformes > Danionidae > Danio > Danio kyathit. The sequence continues at coordinate 3,325,681 of LR812532.1, forward strand.
AGAGGTCGAACTAAATATCACATGAGCTGTTTGCTATTTATCTGATATTAAATTAGCTATTTTAACGTCTACCTGAACACAGTTTAAAATGGCTTTATTGTATAGCAATAAACATTCTGTTTAAATTCAAAGGCTAGCAGGCAGGCAAGTAAAGAATGTATTGTGTACATCAGGGGTGCTCAACCCTATTCCTGGAGATCGACCTTCCTGCAGTTTTCAGTTGCAGCCCATATCAAACACACCTGCCTGTAATTATCAAGCGCTTCTCATGTTCTAATTAATTGGTTCAGGTGTGTTTGATCGGAGTAGGAGCTGAACTCAGCAGGAAGGTCGATCTCCAGGAGCAGGGTTGAGCACCCCTGGTGTACATGCATAGATACACACACATAAATGCTTAATAATTTAATTTAAAGTTTCTATTTTATTACTAATAATAATAATTCATTAATAAAGGGACTAAGCCGAAAAGAAAATGAATGAATGAATGAATGAATGAATGAATATACACCAAAATTTATGTTAGGGAAAAATATATATTTTTTATATTTAATAGCAAAAATCAAGAGAAACAAAAATATATATACAATGTTGTTGAAATGTTGTAGTTTGTAAATTTTTTCAATATTTTGCATGAATTTAAATGTAGTATCTTTGCATTTCTAAAGATGTTCTGTGACAAAAAAAAAAATTAAATAAATATATGTTTAATAAATCTATTTTGTTCAAATGCACCAATATATATTACCTATATTCACTGAGAAATGTATAAAAATATTCATTTTCAAAATGTGGTGTACTCAATTATGGTGCATTTGGATACAATTTCCCATTTAAATGGGGATATATAATGTAATGTAATGTAATGTAATGTAATGTGTATTTATATAGCGCATTTATTGCGTGTGGCCATACACCCAAAGCGCTTCACAATCATGAGGGGAGTCTCTCCACACCACCACCAGTGTGTAGCATCCACTTGGATGATGCGACGGCAGCCACAGGACAACGGCGCCAGTGCGCTCACCACACACCAGTTATTGGTGGAGTGAGGAGACAGTGAATAGAGCCAATTCGGTGGATGGGGATGATTAGGAGGCCATGATGGGTAAGTGCCGATTGAGAGACTTTGGCCAGGACACCGGGGTTACACCCCTACTCTTTACGAGAAGTGCCATGGGGTTTTTAATGACCACAGAGAGTCAGGACCTCGGTTTACATCTCATCAGAAAGACGGCGCCCACTGACAGTATAGTGTCCCCTTCACTCTTACTGGGGCATTAGGACTAACACATACCACAGGTTTAGCGGAATATATGGATTTATTTAACCTTCAGTCATTTAAACAGAGAAGTTGTGCTTTTATTGTTTCAAAAAGCGTGTGGGAGGTGTCCAAAACAACCCTTGTGTGCTTATTTTCAGCAGAGAAACTGATATTTCTAAAATAGCACATTGTTATGGCTCTTAGTTAATCTCTATGTACATAAAGCACAATATGAGTGTCTGCATGTGTGTGAACGGTGCCTACCTGACAGAGAAGCTTCTCATTACTTCGACAAACCATCATTACTGTCTGTCATAAACCTGCAGGTTGCTGGATTTTAACTCTGAAAGCTCTGGCGTGTGTGTGTGTGTGTGTGTGTGTGTGTAGCAGATGATAATAAGTGTGAATCTGCTTGTTTTGAGTCAGCACATTCACAAGGAAACGCGTGACAACCTCAATGATTCCCGCGCCGCTGACTGAGGAGAAATACTGTGCATTTGTTGAAGACAGAAAGTGAACGCACACACTTTTCCATTTGGGGTTTTTGGTCTCTTTTCTGACACAGGTAACCGTCCGAGGCCTGTTAATTACACACACCGCTGAATAAAACTGATGTAGTTCACCGTTCCTCAAGTCTGCCATTAAAGTTAATGACATTGGAATGAAAAGTCGAGTGTAATGTAGCTTCACCGCAGTATGGATTCGACAGGATTCACTCTGCTTTTAGCTGTTAATGGAACAAATAAATGAATAGATGAGTCTGTCTAAACTAAAACTCTTTTCACTGAAGAGTGCAGAAACAAGCGATCTTCTGACCAGCAGGTGGCGCGCGTCTATTATACATAGCGAAACCTGCTCTGTTTAGTTTAGAACACGTAATGACACATACATATATTAATATAAAATAATATGAGTATGTTAGAGGCTCGTAGGCAGGGGGGGTTCGGGTGGTTCAAAAGACCCACCCCCCTTCTGACAAAGTTCAGAATTTGGCACCTATGTGAGCTCATTTGTCCCACTTTTTGACAGTAGGCCATCATAAATTGTGAAATTAACCAATAGAAGAAGACTTTAAAAGGAATAACCGATAAAATAACCAATAAAAGAATGCTTTTATTATTGAAAAGGACAAATTCTGACTGAGAACACTAGCTGGCCAGTTTGTTATTTGCCCATGCATAAGCTACAGTTTTTCATCCTATCTCTTAGAGCTGCTTCATCCTTACACTCCTGTGAGATCTCTTAGGTCAAGTGATCAAAATCTTCTTTTAGTTCCTCAGGCCTGACTGAAACGTAGAGGGGACAGAGCTTTCTCTGTGGCAGGCCCTCGGTTGTGGAACACCTTGCCCCTTGATATTAGAATGGCTCCATCACTATGTATTTTTAAATCTCTTCTTAAAACGTACCTTTTTAGCTTGGCTTTTTAATATTATTTTTATAGTCCTTTCTACTGCTACTTTCTTACATTTTACAGACGTTTCTCTTGTCTTATTTCTATGTTTTGTATTCTGTCTTTTATTTTTTGACTTGTCTTGTACAGCACTTTGGTCAGTCTTGTGACTGTTTTTAAAAGTGGTCTATAAATAAATTGAACTTGAACTTGAAATTTAAACAAGTTTTAACAGATTCCCAATTTTTTTTTACGTTGTTTGTTTGTTTTTTATGATGGATGATTGTAAATTGGCATTTAAAATATAAGTATTTTGCTGGTTCGAGCCTCGGCTGGGTCAGTTGGCATTTCTGTGTGGAGTTTGACATGTTTCCTCCGAGTGCTCCGGTTTCCCCCACAAGTCCAAAGACATATAGGTGAAATGGGCAAGCTAAATTGGCCGTAGTGTATGTGTGTGTGTGAATGAGAGTGTATGGGTGTTTCCCAGTGATGGGTTGCAGCCGGAAAGGCATCCGCTGCGTAAAACATATGCTGGATAAGTTGGCGGTTCATTCTGCTGTGGTGACCCCTGATTAATAAAGTGACTAAGCCGAAAAAAGAAAATAAGTGAATGAAGTATTTTTTCATATTTCTAAAATTCTAATCTCATTACATTATATATAAAATTGGAAAAACCTACAGTTTAAATGCACATTAGTAAATAAACGTACATTTTTGTAATCAAAAAAATAGTATGATAAGCACTTTGACCAAAATGTAGGAAGTGTTTTTGGAAGTGTGGTAATGACATCCATCCGACAAGCTAATCCGGCACAGATTAGTGCTTAAAATGTCACTAAAATGCAGAATTTGAACCTCGAATAACTGCAAAAGGGTCCACTTTTTGAGAAACAAAGACCACCCCTTTAAATAGGCTGGCTACAGGCCTGTTAGGCTACTATTGAGGAGGAAATAGATGTGACTTAATAATTAAATTAAAAATAAGTTGATTTCTACATTAAATAAAAGTTAGGTTGTCTGAACTCGTAAACTAGGGTGCACAGCAAAGAAATCTGTGTACATTTAACTCAATTTGAGTTTAACTTAACACTCCTTGGGTGTACATATGACTCCCTCCATTTTGGAGTTAAAATAACACTTTCTAAGGTGTGAAATGTGTACATTACTCTGAGTTCATTTTAACACAGTAAGAGTTTATTCTTACATTGAACTGGAGTGTGTGTTACTCTTCAAAGTGTTAATACATTACCTTTTTTTCCTATATTATCAATTGGTGTGTGTGACAGATAACAGTGATCAAATATGTTGAAAATAGTTTTAATTTATTAAATGTTCATTAATTTTTTTCAGAAATAATTTCAATACATTCAACTCTTTGCATTTTAAAATGCAACAAGACATGTTTCAGGTTTAAGTAAAACAAACTGGTATATTTATACTTGGGGACATGGTGGCTCAGTGGTTGGCACTGTTGCTTTACATCAAGAATGTCGCTGGTTCGAGTCCCGGCTGGGCCAGTTGGCATTTCTGTGTGGAGTTTGCAAGTTCTCCCCGTGTTGGCGTGGGTTTCACAGCCCTTAATGTCTTTATACGCGTTATATTTTAATGAATATAAATCATGCTTTACTCAAAACTGTAAGCTAAAAGTGTTTTAATATAAAAAAGAAATGATAACTGATCATTAAATCAGAGTATTACAATGAATTCTGAAGGATCACATAACTCTGAAGACCAGAGTAATGATGCTGATGTTTAATGTTTATCGTCTTTTTTCATATTTATTTTGTGTTGTCACTTTATGTACACTGGAAGCTTCTGTAGCCAAAACAAATTCCTTGTGTGTGTGAAGCACATTTGGCAATAAAACTGATTCAAAACAGGTATAATTATATATTTGTGCAGCCTGAGTTGTGAGTGCAGTGTGATGTCAGCAGGCGTCAGTGTTTGTCCACCTGTGGGATGATGACGCGCTCAGGTGTGTTTACGCGCTCGCGTTGACTCCTCCCGCCAGACCTGCCCAAACGCACACAGGAAGAGAGAGAGAGAGAAAGCGGAAAACTTCATCTGATCTGATCTCCTCATGGCTGCTCTAAAGCTGAAGCCTTTAACATGAAGCACAAGGACTTCCCATCACTCATCGGACGCGTTAATGACAGCTCTGCGGATTGACAGCTGAGATTCATAAGTTTAAAGACTTTTTAAATTGGAAGTCGCGACAAACCTGCGCTTAAAACACGCGGTGGTTTTGGTGTTGTTGTTTTTTTTGCGCGGAATTTTCTGATTTGTATTAGAGTCGCGTTGAAGCGGCTGTTTAGAAACTTGGGTCTGTGATTTAGTTTCTTTGGGTTTGGAGTTCAAACTTCCCTCCTTTTTCTTTGTGCCGGAGGAAGAGCGGCGCGCGCGGCAGCAGCAGGCCGCAGGTTGAGACGCCCTGAGCGGGCAGAGTGTTTGAGGAGCCACCGCTGCACTTTTGTGGAATATACGTGATTTTTTAGCACAACAATGGATCCAAACTCAGCATCTGCAAGTGCTCTTAAAAGCGGAAAAGACAAGGACAAGAAAAGCAAGAAGAACTATGATGATGGAGACGGAAAGAAGAAGTTTGTAAGTGTTTTTAATGTCCTCATTGTGTGTGTGTAGCCTACTGTCAGTCCCTTCAGGGAAGCATCAGGGTGTGTGTTTTTTGGGTCTGTCCGTCGGTTAAACACTGAGGTGTTTGATTTCGTTGTTTGCTTTAGTCTAACATGTTGCAAACAGGAAAGTTGAGCATTTTTTGCAGCTCACTAATTTACGTGCTCCGACACCTCAGATGAGGAAGTCGAGTGTGAAGTGAGTTTTGAAGGATCACTGTGTTTCCTCAAAGGGTTAAGTATCAGAATAAACATACCTAGAACTGATTGTGGTAAAGTTTTATATTCGAACATTCGTTCAATGACAACTTGTGACACACTCCCTATATTTTGTACCATGGTGCTTTGAATATTTGGCCTGAAATCGCTGACTTTAAAATAACATTAGCACTATTTAATCGACTGTAAACAGCAGTCGTTGGCTGAAAATGTGATTTCCCCATTTAGAATTTGCAGTAATACTTTTCTGAAATGATATTGAGAAGATTGTGCGAATATAAAACCTTTATCTCAATCTAGAACTGGTGGTAGTGCTTCAGACATTTCGGATTGGGCTAAAGTTGGTTTTATAGTCACACATTCGGACTTTCATCTTAATAATATAATTTCAGAAAAGTATTTTATCAAATACTAAATAGTGAAATCATATTAGCAGTCAAAGTGCATCGTTCACAGTCAATTAAATATTGTTAATGCTGTCTTAAGTCGTACTTGCATGCGATTTCAGACCGAATGTTCAAAGTATTGTCCCAACTTGTCACTTAAAAACGAATGAGTATAAATAAAATCAACTTTACCTCAGTACATTTCGGTTTGTTAATATTTTGTGCAGAGAAAGCTGTTACTTTTGACATAAGCAAGTTTTTGAGCTTTTGCTTGTATTTATTTAGCAGACAATTTAATTCAAAGTGAGAAACTCATCGTGTGATTAATCTCAAGCAGCGGCTGTAATAATAATAATAGCATAAAACCCTCACAACAGCTGTACTATGGTGTTCATAGTAATTACTTTGACAATTCTTTCGGATATGATGCTTTGAAAAGTAGGTTAAGTAGTGTCGTATCACTCGTACGACACATGCAACATAGTTTCAGTTGAGATGGAACGTGTTTCTCAGTTTGAATTGCTGCATTGTTGCATTCCAGCTGCATGCACGTTCCATTTAGAACTGTAACTTTGTTTGATCTGTTCTTTTAAAGTTCTCGAGTATTATAGTTTCACTGTAGCACAGCGTGCCGTCACTCGCAGATCTACATCGATGACACAAAAACGCAGATTCTGTAACAGGAATTTTATTGCCTTTGGGTAAATAACTGCAGAGAGACTCCCGGAAGTTGTGAAACTGGAAAAGCGCGAATGAGGGAATTCTGTGACGTCATAAAGGAGTCCTGCATCGCATGTGGATGGGGGTTGGAGGCTGCTTCCAGAGCGCGCCCCCGCGACTCAAAGCACGCCCACTAATGTCTCTTCAGCGTGATTGTTTTAACCCTTATGTGCTGTTGGGGATGCTTTCATCCACTCTGGGGTGATTTTGAGTCTTAATTTGGCCATTTTTCTGTTTCAGCTAGCAGAATGATTTTTGGTGACAACTTATTTTGACACGCATTTTGAGAAAATGCTTTGAATTAAAAACAAACTCAACAATACACTCTTGGCAAATTTACTAGTCTTTTGTTATTAAGGTAAAGTTGGTTTTATATTCACACATTTGGACTTTTTACTTCGTAATATAATTTCAGACAAGTAATCCTCTGCACATTCTGAATAGTAAAATCTTATTAGCAGCCAATGGCTATCAAAAAAACATTGTTGACAGTGAAATGAATAGAGCTAATCTTGTTTTGAAGTCATATTTACATGTGATTTCGGGCCCGAATAGTCAAAGTACCGTGGTAAACAATGTAGGGAGCGTGTCACAAGTTGTCACTGAATGAATGTGCGAATATAAAAATAACTTTTGTTATGTTAGGGATGAAAACATCCACCAAATTAAACTGCTGTAAAATGCATCAGATTAATTTTTTTTTCAAATTTTCTTTGCATAAATCTGTTAATCAACATCAGTCCAAAACTACTAAATTGTTTAGAAAATTAAAGGATTTTAACTCTTTAATTGCCAAATTCATAAATTGTCACTGATTTGCATTGATTTGTACGGTACACACATCTTCTTTATAATCTGTTCATGCGTGATCATAGAGATAACCAGATGACCAATAATTCTTGGCTAGAAATTGCAACAGCAGTGGGAAAGGAGGAAAGTTTTTGTAAAAGTTTGGAAAAACCTGAGGGATGAGTTTGTTAAAACAAAAAAAGAGGCCATGGCAAAAGTGGAGACCCAGGTGGTTTTAATATTACAGAATATGTTTTTCCACCATTCATAGGTTTTACCGTGATGTATATATTACAATTTTGAATTTAAACGATTTACAAGTTACAAACTAAAATCAAGTAACAAATTATGTCTTTGATACAGTTGAAGTCAGAATTATTAGCCCCCCTTTGAATTTTTTTTCTTTTTTAAATATTTCCTAAATGATGTTTAACAGAGGAAGGAAATTTTCACAGTATGTCTGATAATATTTTTTCTTCTGGAGAAAGTCTTATTTGTTTTATTTCGGCTAGAATAAAAGCAGTTTTTAATTTTTTAAAAAGCATTTTAAGGACAAAATTATTAGCCCCTTGAGCTATATATTTTTTTGTCTACAGAACAAACCATCATTATACAATAACTTGCCTAATTACCCTAACCTGCCTAGTTAACCTAACTAACCTAGTTAAGCCTTTAAATGTCACTTCAAGCTGTATAGAAGTGTCTTGAAAAGTATCTAGTCTAATATTATTTACTGTCATCATGACAAAGATAAAATAAATCAGTTTAGAAATGAGTTATTAAAACTATTATGTTTGGAAATGTGTTGAAAAAACTGATCTCCGTTTAACAGAAATTGGGGAAAAAATAAACGTGGGCGAATAATTCTCACTTCAACTGTATTTGCAGAATATGAGTCTTTCATTGTATTTTTAACGATCATCTAGTTAATTTGCAGATGTTTTACTGCATCAGAAGAACAGATAGGCCAAAGTACAGTGTCAATAAGGATGAGACAGTATGCAAAGGAATGCGTTTATATTACGTATCTGATAATATGCTGCTGACACTAAAAATGTAGGTCATTGGAAGGTCAAGATGAGTGTATTTAATTGTGGGAGTTAGTTTGCAGTGCTGTGTTCATAAGCTACACATTTTGGTGGGATTTGTTTGCGTGGAATATAGTAGTAAGGCACCGTACTAATCCAAACAAGCCCTTGATCTGAGGGAAAACTGATATTGCATCATTAAGCATTGTTTCCATAGAGTCCCAAACACACCTGGTGTGTTATAGTGAAATTCTAGACGGTGTGATGGGAGGAAACCGTAAACCATCACTGTGTGTGAGTATGTGGACATGTGTGGGGTTCCTCTAGTGGAAGTACAGCCTTTATAAAAATATACCACAGTTGCTTTATTTATGAATCGGGCTGCATGATATTGGAAAAATCTTAGGGCTGCAGCTAACGATTATTTTAATAATCATTTAATCTGTCGATTATTTTTCAGATTAATCGATGAATTGGATTTAAAAAAAAGAATTAATTTCCAACCCTTTATTCAGAAACAGAACTAAAATCTTTAGAAAGTGTACAAACATGTTGTCGTTAAACATCCCTGAGCTGTTATAATAATAATAATAATAATAATAATAATAATAATAATAATAATAACATGTTGTCCTGTTTTCAATCCAAATATCTAAAAAAATCTTGAATCAAGATACACACTAGACACATAAAATAGCATAAGAAATGATGTCTTGTTTTCTGAAAAAAAAAAACACCTCAAAATTAAGTGATTGTTTGCTTGAAACAAGCAAAATTATTTGCCAATGGGGTAAGAAAAATAATCTTAATGAGATATAATCTCAAACAAGTTTTAAGCATCACTTAATTTTCTCATGCCATTTTTCCTGTCTAGTCTTGATTTAAGATTTTTTAGATATTTGGACTGGAAACGAGACTAAATGAATAAGTAAGAAAAGCTTTTTTGCAGTGCAGCTATACATGACAACAGATGTTAAAATGAAAAGCGAGTGAATAAAAACGTGTCTTTAGTCTTGCAATGCATAGTGCAAAGTAACTATACCACCACTGCTTTACTTCTGTTATTAACCCTTTCACTGGTGAGTTTAACAGATTCTATCTGGCCCCGGGAGTGAGTTTTGTTAGGCGATCATTATTTTAGAACGCTCACCTTTTTCCGTGGCGACATAGAATGCTTTTCCGTTTAATACAAAATATTCACACGCTTGCTCATCACGTCATCAACTATCTGATATTCCAACGCAATCTCACGGCAATTCGTAACTTTTTGATTTAGTGGCCAATTCGTATGATCTAATTCATACAATTTAGTATGATTTGCTCATCACCCAGTGACGGTTGGGGTTAGGGGTGGGGTTGAGTGCCACGCCTCCTTTCTAAAATCGTACATTTTCGTACAACTGAACTCGTACGAATTAGCCACTAAACTGACAAAACATAAAATACATACGTTTCCTCGTGAGAGCAGGCTGGATTTTCTAATTCACAATAATGTGTAAGTGCGTTTTTTTATGTTTAAAAGACGTATAAATGATCTTGATCGTGATCTATAATGTAAGATGGCCGTCGCCATGTTTACTTGCATCCGGTCGCATGCCTCATTCATAAAATCGAAACACAGGATTCAGCATGTAAATTCATCAGTTATAAGCATTGGGTGGTTAAAAACACTGCATAATTGTGATAATATGACACGTTTTTCTCTGGCTCTGCGCCAGCTAACGCATCGAATCTCAGTTTAAGTTTTTGATGTCATGCTTGTCAAGCTGGATAACGAGTAAACACCAGGGACATTAAGTTCCTCACTTCAAAACGGAACAAAAGTAGGATTCTGTAGTGATTTACCCTGCTGCTGCACGATTTGCTCATCACCCAATGACGGTTGGGGTTAGGGGTGGGGTTGAGTGCCATGCCTCCTTTCTAAAATCGTACATTTTCGTACAACTGAACTCGTACGAGTTAGCCACTAAACTGACAAAACATAAAATACATACGTTTCCTCGTGAGAGCAGGCTGGATATTCTAATTCACAATAATGTGTAAGTGCGTTTTTTTATGTTTAAAAGACGTATAAATGATCTTGATCGTGATCTATAATGTAAGATGGCCGTCGCCATGTTTACTTGCATCCGCTCGCATGCCTCATTCATAAAAGCGAAACACAGGATTCAGCATGTAAATTCATCAGTTATAAGCATTGGGTGGTTAAAAACACTGCATAATTGTGATAATATGACACGTTTTTCTCTGGCTCAGCGCCAGCTAATGCATCAAATCTTAGTTTAAGTTTTTGATGTCATGCTTGTCAAGCTGGATAACTAGTAAACACCAGGGACATTAAGTTCCTCACTTCAAAACGGAACAAAAGTAGGATTCTGTAGTGATTTACCCTGCTGCTGCTCCCTTCCTCGCCATGTATCTTTCCTCTAACGTTACCTCCGCTCTTTTTTTTTTTTTTTTTTTCTGTCCTATCTATGGGAGTCGAACTGTTGTCATCAGAGTGCGTTCACTCCACTCTGCGCTCAACTAAAGTTTTTTGTAATAATCAAACATCTCCGTGTCATGCGACACGACGAATTGTCGAATCGTTGTTGCAGCCCTATAAAAATCTAACTAATTTAACTGTATTATAATAAAATATAGCAAATATTAGTATTTTTATATAAATCTGCTTTTTAAATGTGTTTGTCTATTAAAATGGAATGGAAAAAGTAAAATAAAATGAAGCATATACGTAAGAATAAAAACTTAAGAATAAAAAATAGTTAGACACTTGAAATGAAAACATCATAGGGCTTAAAGTAAAAGCTATTGTGAATCAGAGTTTGTGTTGTGTCTGCAGCAGTTTAGATGATGCAGCTCTTCTCTGATTGTTCAGCTCTCTTCATGTTTGCTTCTGATCGATTCCACTCCTGAAGGGTCTGAAAGTCCAGAATTTCCATTTCGATTTCAGTGAAGTCACGGTCAGCTTCAGACGGGTTCATCCCGAAGTGTGTTCACCAGAGTGAAACGCTTTTGTGCTTCGGGCACTGTAATGAAGCGTCCTTGTTCACATCTGCCCTCAATAGTCTCAAACTCTCCCTTCCGCAAGGATACGCACACAAGCATGCCGCCGGTGTTTGTCTCTAATAAGCAGAAGGTTGTGTTTTACTACGGAAGTCATTTTTGTGTGAGGGAGATTAGCTCAATGTCTGAATGTCCACAGGTCACCGTTTCACATCTGCCCCCCGCCGAGAGCGTCTCTATTTGATGATGTCATTTCCTCTTCAACCTGCTTGTTATGTATACAGGTTTTTGACGCATGATGTAGATTTGGGCTTGTTTATAGAGAAAACAGTGCGTTGCGTCATGTTTGAACCCTCTGTGTCCTTTTGACTAGGCATGAGCTTATTATAAGCTTCTGACAGTGTGATGACCTTAGATAAAAATATCACGATATCATGATTACTGCTCTAAAATATGTTCTTTTTAAATATCTTGGTAAAAAATAACAACTTTATACACACATAATACACAATATATCTTATTTTATGAATTTTTGAAATATTTTGGAGCAGTAAACATGTCAGGCTAAATAATTAAAGTAAATCCTTGACTTCTGCTGTCTTCATTAGTTTTAAAAACACTGATTTCTGTACATCTTGAAGAGGCATCTTTGGAAATCTTTCTTTTCTTTGGATATAAAGTAAAGCCACTGCACTGCTCAGCTCTACAGCATGCTGGATGTTGGTGCATAATAATTATTATATTTTTTTTTATGCTTCCTCAATTGTGGTTTGATCAGTAGATTTTAATGCAGAGGCTCCTTTTCTGCTCAAAATACTGTTGCCTTAAATTAAATAAAGTAGTCGTAAAAAACACAAACTATTTGCATATACCTGAGGAACGGCATAACAGAAAATTGTAGCAGTTTTAAAGGTGCAGTATGCAAGTTTGACACTCAGTGGTCGAACTAGGTATTGCATTCCTGGATCAAAACAAATGCAAGCGCAGGTTGCCAGATTGAGGACCAACAGGAATGGCACATGATAGAAGGAATATTTTCCATATTAATAGGAGTTTTTGTTCTAACGAACACCTTAAATTGATATATTAGCTTCTATTTCTTGCAGCTGAACAACAGAAAATTGACAATGATCACCTCGGGTACACCTCATGTGCTTTATTCAGTGTTAAATGATAATAATGTGAGTTTGAATGCTATTTTACATGAGATTCATTGCCATACTAAGTAGCAGCAGATAGTTCATCTCAGATCTGGAAAATAAAATAAACCATCTGAGATTGAACATTAGAGCTGTGAGTCAGTGCAAACCAACACATATCAGTGATTCAGCATCTACATTTATTCATGTTAAAGAGATTTAATGTGTATTAATTAGATTATAAACCTTACCATTTCGCTGGAGTGCACTATTCTGTGCTTCTGAATGGCTGTATTTAAATTTCTGTCGTGTTTCGTCTGGTACAAGCAGATAAATTGCTTATCACTGCAAATCTCATCACGTAGCGTGTTGTTAGGACTAGGCATGGGACGATAACCGTTTTCAAGGTATACCGCGGTTTGGAAAAGTCAAGGTTTTAAAACCGTCAAAGATTTCTGTAATACCATTTTTAAGGTATGTGTAATATTTTTATTTACTTTTTTTTTTAAGACAACAGTACCTCCAGCAGAAAAAACTATCCAAAGATGTTGTTTTAAATTATAAAGAAATCTGTGTTCTAGAAACTAATGAAGACCGCAGAAGTTAATGATTCATTTGAATTATTTAGTCTGACATGTTTACTCTTCCAAAATATCAAATTTCAATTTCAAAGAGGAAAAAGTTTTAGTTTTTTACCCAGACATTTAAAAAGAATATGTTTTAGAGCAGTAATCACAACACCGTAATACCGATAGCTGGTGTGTGGTGAGACCACTGGCGCCGTTGTCCTGTGGCTGCCGTCGCATCATCCAAGTGGATGCTACACACTGGTGGTGGTGTGGAGAGACTCCCCTCATGATTGTGAAGCGCTTTGGGTGTATGACCATACACAATAAATGCGCTATATAAATACACATTACATTACCGTGAAACCGTGATATTTTTATCTAAGGTTATCATACCGTCAGAATCTTATACCGGCCCATGCAGGACACGGGGTTACAATGTAACCTGCTCACCTAATGTTTACGTTCGTAATATTTATAATATTTGCTAATTAATAACCTCATGTGGAACTCTGAATCTGCGTCTCATTTCGGAGTCTGTTATTGTCCACCAGAGGTTGCATTTCGGTCACGGACGCACACTTTGAGAGCCTTCGTGACTGAATTAATGAAATATGCTGTTTTCCAACAAGGTAACCCAGGGTGCTGAAATATAATTAGCTAAACTGCAGGGGTGTCAAAATGAATTGTTTCTTTGGTGCACCGCGATGCAGACGTGGACAATTTGGTATCGATTTAGTAATAATCATAACCGGTTATTATGTACTGACGTCATTTATCTAATTTGCGCTATGTCTCTGTAGCTTACTATGGCGAGGGAGGCGAGCGCGAGTATTTACAACACTCCAACTACTTAAACTCAGAAACTGCACCATTTCACTGTGTGTGTGTCTGGACAGTCCTTCACTGACACTTACAGCAGAAGCCCCTATTTCACTGCGATTGAGAAAATGAAAGTACTCCTTTTCGCTCTCTCGCTGTGGCCCATTTGGCCAGCTGGCGTGAGGTAAAGTTTCCTCTCCTCAGCTGTTACAGCGATACTTTTGTATACAGACACGAGCGCGTGTCTGCAGAGTTTTCTCCACCGCGTCTATCATGGATCAGCTGTGATCGCCGCTGCCGTTTATCAGTGTTTATCATCGGTGAACAGCGCCAGAGCGTTAGAGCCAATCACAGCCCTTTCTGTTGAGCGCATGACCAATCATAGGGATGTAAGAACGAATTCACTAGACAAGGCTCAGAAAGCGAGCGGGACATTTCTATTGGTTTATTTGCTATAAATGCTCGTGTTGTTCTGTGCATGTATTTGAGTTTTTAAAGGTACAGTTTGTATATCTGACTGTTTGTATTAACGGACAAAATTGTATTACAAATAGTATATAAATAAGAATATATTTATACATTTTAATACAAGAATTGTGCTGTGAAGAAATATAAAACTGTGTATGGAAAGCATCATCAATGCACCGTGATGCACTGAGATATCAAATTGAACCGAATCGATGGGATGATAATCGTAACCGAAGCGTGAGTCCAGTGTAGGTTCACACCTCTACTAAACTGACACTGGCACAATATCGTGCATCTCTATTGCAAATTCTATTATCGTGATGATGATGCTTTTGTGATATATTGTGCAGCCTCACTTTTGTCTAAGGAATATCAGTTGACTTAAGCAGCAGGTTTGTGTAAAAACAGCTCAGTAATGCTCCATGCGTCTCTCTCTGAGGGGTTTGGTGTCTCTCAGGTCACTGTGTTGAGCTGAGTTTGCCCTCTCAGGGCAGATTCAGATTTGCTTCTGCAGCAAATACAGCTGCTCTATGCTCTGGAGATTTGGAAAGGTCAGGTGGAAAACTGCAACACGCCCCGCTGCACACGGCTATGCTATCAGACACTGCAGGACTCAAACCCTGAGCTCATACGCTGAGAACAAGCTAATGCATCACCAGCCAGCCATCAGGAGAATATTTACTGCCAGTGAAACTATGTTGTGCATTTTAAATATGCATATACAGTGCTCAATATAAATGAATACACAACATTTTAAAAATATATCTATTTCTCAGTGAATATGGGTAATCTATTTTGGTGCATTTGAACAAAACAGATTTATTAAACAAATAAATTTATTAAAATTATATTTTAGTCATAGAACCTCTTTAGAAATAGAAAGGTAATACATTTAAATTTATGCAAAATATTGGGGAAAAAAAGTACAAACTGCAAACATTAAACAACATTTTATAAATGTTTTATTTTTCTTGAAATTTGCTCTTTTTTTTTTAAAAAAAAAATGGTTTTATTTAATATTTTTTCCCTAACACATAGATTTGGGCTACTCATTTTAGAAGTTATTTTGTTAGATCAGCTCCAGATTTTCTCTTCAGTACTGACTAATCTAATGTATATGCACAAATATACTATTGTAAGAACAGTTATAATCTAAAATGATTCATACAACTTGTTTTAAAGGAGACCTGTTATGCAAAACCCACTCTTATAAGGCAGCGGTGTGTGAATATACGCAGCCTCTAATGGTAAAACGTGTCTTAATTGTATTTGTTATAATCAGACTTAATAAAAACAGTCTGCAGAAACACTTTGATTGACATTCTCCCTTTGTACGTGTCATCAGAGGGGGAAAGCCCTGCCCACTAGTGACCGTCTTCCTCTCATTAGCATAAACAGCCCTGCGTGAGTTTTGAGCTGCTTAAGATAATGTCAGCGACTAAGAGGATTATAAATGAAGCACAAATGAACAGCAAAGTCACTTCTTTTCACATTTTCAGTTTTTTACACAAATAATGGCCTGTTTTGAATCTGCCACTATGCTCACACATGGGCATTTGTAGCTCCGCCCTCTTCTGAAAAGAACACAATCTACTCTGAATTTAAAGCAACAGTCACCAAAATGGGACAATAAGGATCAAAGCCTATAAAGGTCAGTTTCAGAGAGTTATAAAACATTATCTGTGTGGTATTGTGAGCTGAAACTTAGCTGTACACACACATACACACACACACTCAGGAGATCAGAGACTTATTTTACATTTGTAAAAAATGGCATTATAGATCATATTTAATGTATTATAATAAAATTAAATCTTTTTAACAAATCAATTCAGTACATCTTTGCAAAAAAAAATCTTTACATATACAATTTTTAAACTCCAAAGTTTTGATCGATTAACCTGCATTTTTCTGTTAAAAAAAATTAACCTATATTAAAAATGTTTTATAGAAAAAATAAACAAAGGAACAATTTAGCAATATATATATCTATAAATTCCGTTTTTCAGTCCAAAAAAAAGCAACTTTTATTTTGTAGGGCTGCATGATATTGTGAAAAAAATATAAAATATGATTTTCTTTTTTTTTCGTTTGAGATATATATATATCAGTTCAGATGCAAAAACCTCTAAATGCCATCTGAAATGTCCTCCTAAAAGGAACATGTTTCTCAGCCTCCAATGTTTATGTTCAGTTATTTCACTTTAAAGACAATAAAACAAACGTATCCGTCACTATAAATGTAAAATTACTGAGCCTACACACAAGACTATATATATGTGTGTGTGTGTGTGTGTGTGTGTGTGTGTGTGTATATATATATATATATATATATATATATATATATATATATATATATATATATATATATATATATATATATATATATATATATATATATATATATATATATATGAACATAATTTCACAAGATTTTCTAATTTTACATTAATTGGGATTATTTTTGTAGAGGAGTATCTTCATAAACTACAGTACAATTGAACATACAAATGCATTTCATGGTTTTCTGGGGAATCTAACAGTATTGAGGTCAGAAATTCAATAATGATTTATAAAATAATGTATAGTCTTCATTGTATAAATAAAGAGTTCAGATGCAAAAACCTCTAATGCCATCTGAAATTTCCATAAAAATTTCCATTTTTTTTTCAGTCTCCTTAGTTTATGTTAAGATATTTTACTTTAAAGACCAGGAAAAGAACTTATTCTTTGCCATATAAGTAATATTGCTTAACAAACACAAAGAAGTCTGATAAAAATACTCATTTTAAAGGAAAGTTTCAGATGGCATTTAGAGGTTTTTGCATCTAAACTCTTCAAATAATTAAACCATTAACTTTGCTTTATATACCTTTTATAACATTTTGGTTTATGTTTGTTTAAATCTTACACAGTCACAGTTCATAAATGGGACGATAACTGGTTTCAAGGTTTACCACGGTTTGGAAAAGACAAGGTTTTAAAACCGCTAAAATGTTCTGTTATACCATTTTTAGGGTATGTGTAAGGGTCTTTTAATGTATTTTTTGTGTGTTGTGGCAAAGTCTGTGTTTTTGAAACTAATGAAGAGAGCAGAAGTCGATGATTTGTTTTAACTGTTTAGCCTGACATGTTTCTTAAAATATAATATATTGTGTTCAATGAAGAAAAAGTTTTTTTTTTTTTACCCAGACATGTAAAAAGTGCTTATTTTAGAGCAGTAATCACGATACTGTGATACCGTAAAACATTTTTATCCAAGGTTATCATACCGCAGTGTTTCCTCTAGGATTTTTTCCAGCTGTAGCGGCAGCCCTTTTGATCTACCAGCTACCTTTGGCGTTATTTTAATGACAAATGTGACGCTAGGATTTCCTCTGTTCGTGCACAAAACTTCTTCCACGCCCTCAAGTATACGCTGCTCAAGTGCAGTTTAGCGCGTTTACGTAGTGAATCTGTCTCCAACCTTTATTAGATTTGCAAGGAATATTTATGAACGTCTCCAATAGACCTACAGATCGGCATTAATGCGTCCTGAGGTAAAGTGAAACGGCTATAAACTCCAGCAAGATAAAGTCTTTGTTTGTTGTATGCAGAGCCATAGACCTTTATCTATAAATAAAGTATAATTATGAAAGCTGTGTTCATCTTAACTGAAAGCTATACGCCGCGTTTGCTGGCCTCACGCATCTGTCAGTCAGCATGTCACCTTAAAGGGTTAAACAAATAACGCACAGCACTACTGTGAATGAATGTAGCGGAAACCTTGTACCGCCAGAATCTTATACCGGCCCACACCTAGTCACAGTTATTAAAAACACATCCATGTTTCACTCTATTTTAGGGTTAATTTTTAAATACCTAATTGTGTGTGTGTGTGTGTGCGTACTCTTTGCTCTGTCTGATGCTGAAGATAAAAGACACTCAAACAGTCTTAATTCAGGCTTCACTGCCTCTAATTTCTGATCATAATCTCAAACCAGTTCAATAAACTCCTCTGTAATGCTGATTGACATGAGCTTCTTAAACCTGTCTGTCAGGACGATGTTTTGATCCAGGATCTACAGGAGTGTTTGTTCATATCTCGTTCTCTGTGCTGTGAGGTTCAGTGAAACATGACTGAGCATTTACCTCATATGCCAGAGCACGAGAAGAATAACAACACTTCTCTGTAGAAGAATCGGCGTTTGTGACTCTTTTAAATCAGATCACATTCTCAGACGTTGCGAGATGCAATTCAGATGCTGTCTGGGAAACGCCTCGCCTCGTAAAACAACAATGCATTTCACAGAAGCGGGTTTTAGGAGAACAGCAGCCTTGTGTTCATTACGGCCTCTTTATGATGAGAGAGTAATTATTAGTGGCTTTTGCTGAGGCAAGATATTGCTGATGTTCTGTTTGTTGACAGGAAGTGCAGCTGAAGTGACGCAATGTTAGGAGAGAACGAGAGATTCATGGGAAACGGAAGAAAGAAAATGAACTGAAAGTAAATGTTGAAGAAAAGGTGAAATATGTGGAGAGATGATGTAAGCCAGATAGTGTCATGTTGGTGGCGTCTGCTCCTACAAGCTTTTTTTTAATAATAATTTTTTCGGGGTTTTCACCTTTATTTGATAGGACAGTGGAGAGAATTGACAGGAAAGCATGGGGGGCAGAGAGAGGGGAAGGATCGGCATAGGACCGCGAGGCGAAATCAAACTCGGGTCGCCGTGAACACCGGAGTGCATGTGTCGACGCACTAACCACTACACCACTGGCGCCGACTGCTCTTATAAGCTTAATGTGATGTATAATATCTTGACATTGGAAAAATCTGACATATTTAGTTTTTCTGCGATTTATATAGTGCTGTACATAATATTTTTATCCATTTTTCAGAGAATCTAGACCAGAGGTGGGCAAACTACGGCCCGCGGGCCAGATGCGGCCCGCTGAACACTTTCATCCGGCCCGCGAGGGAGTTTTTAAAATGCTGCTTCTGAGTGGTTTGATTTCAGAACTAGTAAATTAATGATGCAATACAAGTGAACGCCATTTGGTGGCAGTATTGCATGCGGTACAGTTAGCGCAACCAGTAGAATTAGAACACACTCTCGGATATTAAAATGCACTTTCACGCAAAATGCGCTTCTCTTTTTTTTTTTTTTTTTTTGCGAGAGCGCTTGTAATGTGAGTGTGGGCCGTCGGGGGAGACGGGAGGGGGGACAAGCATGCTTCGGCCCGGTTTAATGCAACTGTACATAGTGTGAGTACGCCCTCAGATTCTTCTTCCGTTTTATCTCATAGTTTTATGATTGATATGAGCATATTAATACAAGCTCAAATAAGATTGTTGTGAATTTGACTCAAATTGTATAATAATTGCTGGTTAAATGTGTTAATTTTTGTTATAGAATATATTTTCCATGCATACATCCACTTTAAAAGGTTCTTTTATCAAAGATTTGTGTTTTCATCAAGTTTTATGATGATTGATCTCTATATTCTAAAAGCAGTGCAAAGTAGATTAATGTACATTTGACTGAATAGTAAACTTTAAAAATTATTTTTAATGTGTTTATAGGAGATTTTTTCTATCAAACAATATCTTTTCTATTCTCCACTGTAAAAATTATTACATTATTATTATTATTATTATTGATAGTATTATTATACTTTATTGTTTTATGATGATTAATAAGTAAATATAAATAGCAGTGCAAATTAATTTGACTTGTAAATTTGACTCAATTATAACTATTATTAACATAATCTGTTTTGTATTAATGTGACATGATTCTGTCCGATATTACATATTATTCCATGCATACTGCCACTATAAATAAAAGTTATTTTTTGAAGGATTTGACATGTGGCCCTTCACTTGGTTTGCAAAACTTGATGTGGCCCTCGGGTAGGCATGGGCCGGTATAAGATTCTGATGGTATGATAACCTTGGATAAAAATATCACGGTATCACGGTATTGTGATTACTTCTCTAAAATATATTCTTTTTAAATGTCTGGGTAAAAAACTAAAAGTTTTTTCCCCTTTGAACACAATATATTTTATTTTGAGAAACATTTATAATATTTTGCAGCAGTAAACGTGCCAGGCTAAATAATGAAAATGAATCATTGACTTCTGCTGTCTTCATTAGTCTCAAAAACACAGATTTATTTACAATTTAAAATGGCATCTTTGGATATCTTTTCTGCTGGAGATGCTGTTGTTAAAAAAAAGTCAATAAAAAAATCTTACACATACCTTTGGAACGGTATTAGAGAAAATTTTGGCGGTATGATAACCTTGACTTTTCCAAACCGCGGTATACCTTGAAAACGGTTATCGTCCCATGCCTACCCTCAGGTCTAAAAAGTTTGCTCACCACTGATCTAGACCGTATATGTTGGTGCAATTAAACAAAACTGTTTTATTAATTGGTTATTATATTCATTAATCAGTTGGCGTTTCTGTGTGGAGTTTGCATGTTCTCCCTGTGATCGCGTGGGTTTCCTCCGGGTGCTCCGGTTTCCCCCACAGTCCAAAGACATGCGGTACAGGTGAATTGGATAGACTAAATTGTTCGTAGTGTAGGAGTGTGGATGAGTGTATGGATGTTTCCCAGAGATGAGTTGCAGCTGGAAGGGCATCCGCTGCGTAAAAATGTGCTGGATAAGTTGGCGGGTCATTCCACTGTGGCAACCCCAGATTAATAAAGGGACTAAACCGACAAGAAAATGAATGAATTATATTTATTAAAATAAGAGTTTGGACACTAAACATCTTAAGGTATAGAAAGATAATACAATAAAAAAAACTACAAATTTTCACCTAAATGAAAGAGCCCCTATTTTGCATTAAAAAAGGTCATGTTTTGGTTTTATGGGTCTCCAACAACAGGCTGATATGCGTGCGAGGTCAAAAAACACTTTCATTGTCTTGTAATCTGCATTTATTTTTACCTAATTATCACAGCGACTCCCATATGATTCGTTCAGCGATTCATTTGTTCCTGAACAAGTGAAGTGGCGTTTAGCGGCTTTTGCATCTGAACTCTTCATATATTTTCTTGCCGTAACTAAAAATTAGGGCTGTCAAAATGAATCGTTTCTTCGGTGCACCGCGATGCAGATGGGGACAATTCGATATCGGTTCAGTAATAATCATAACCGGTTATAACGCACTGATGTCATTTATCCCCTATGCGCGATGTCGCGGTAGAATACTATGGCGAAGGAGGCGAGGGCGAGTAAAATAAACACTCCTACTACTTAAAGGGTCATGAAACACCAAAACACATTTTTTGAGCTGTTTACAGTCATATATGTGTCCCACGCTGCTATAAACACTATTAGGACACATATATTGCACTAAAAAGTGAAAATTGGTTGTTTTTGCGTTATTTTGAGCAAATTCGTTCTTCCGGTTTGAAACGAATTTTTGAAGCAGCGTCACAGCCATGAGATACTTAGGTGTAAATCCAGCCTGGAGACTGGCTGTCTGTCTTTTCGCGGACATTCTGATGTATCTGAGTGTGCTGCATTAATTCATGACAAAGACGTGCTTCAAACCAATCAGCGCGCTCTATTGTGTATGACGTGAAACTTCATTAATATGCATGATAGCTCCGGAGACTGTTTACACTGTACAGACGGAAGAGAGACGCCACGTTGTGTTGCCAAAACAAGTGAAAGAACAAGAATTTGGAGACAAGAGTCGTCGGTTTTGCGTTTATTAGTGTGCTGCAACGAAGGTTTTGTTTTCATTTTCCCTCTATGAGAGAGCTGCTGGACTCGCGTGTGGATTACAGTGCACGCGACACGCGACAGAAACGCGTTTGTAAGGAACATTTTTACCCGAGAGCTTTTCGCATCTGGAAATGGTGAAATCCGGATTTGTCGCTCGTCTCCTTTTTGTCCTGTCGCTACAGATTAGGTAAGTGTGTGCGATCAGTGCTCTTTGTTTAACCCAGATTGCAAAGTTTGTCGTATCGTCAGCAGTGCTCTTTCAGTTTTTAAAGACATACCTCAGTCAAAATGATTTAGTTACTAAGTTTACAGTATGTTAATATCACTGCAATATTACAGTACAATATTATAGACTGAAAGATCCGCTGTAAATGCTGCTCTCCGAGTGTAAACATGTAAACACAAACTATTCCCGTCGTGCAGGATTTTCGCTGCATTTTGTGACAGGATAGTCTATACACACACGGCTTTCTGACGCTACCTACCGAGTACATAAGTTACAGAGAAATGCGGAGGATTTTTTTTCTCTCATTCGCCATGCTGTATCAAATCAGCCTCTCTCTGTTTGTTTTGCCTGTGAGACTTAGCGCGCGCCCAAATGGAAACGCCCTTCTATGCATAAATTACCCTCTTTCCCTCCTCCGACACTCCCACACTCCCAGAGCTGGACACGCCCAACTTTCCTGACTTTTTTCAAAACAGAGGTGTGAAAACACCCTGCTGAGACAGGGGGTTTCGTGGCCCTTTAAAAAGCAGATCTTTCACTGACACTGAGGAATGGTAAAGCACGAGCCGCTATTTCACTACTAGGGAGAAATGCTGTAACACTCTCTCTCTCTCTCTCTCTCTCTCTCTCTCTCTCTCTCTCTCTCTCTCTCTCTCTCTCTCTCTCTCTCTCTCTCTCTCTCTGACCAATCAAGGGATGTAAGAACTTGCCAGCGCTTAAAAAGCAAGCGGGATAATATTTACATTCGTTTAACTGTTATGAATTGCTCGTGCTGTCTTCTGAGCATCTATTGGAGTTTTCATTCACAAAGAGTGTTTTTTTTGAGCACACAGTTCATTTATCTGACTGCTTGTATTAAAGGACAAAATTGTATTACAAGTAATATATAAATATAAACATATTTATAGATTTTAATAAAAAAAAATTCTTGTGTTGTAAAGAAAAAAATCTAATTATGTATGGAAATAATCGTCAATGCACCGAGATATCGAATTGAACCGAATCGATGGCATGATAATCGTAACCGAACCGAGAGACCAGTGTAGGTTCACACCCCTATTGTGCAGCCCTAGTTTTGATCTCTGGGAGCAGCGCTGGATTCTGTACATCTCTTTTATTTGAGTGCAGTGTTTTTTTTTGTTGGTGGTTTGTCATGAAGTTGAGACTCGGAGCGTCTGCTGACTCACAATCGCGTGTGTCTGATGCTGTTTCCTAGCATGTTTTCTTAGAAATGCGTCTTGGGTGCTACTTTCAGGAAGTAATAGTTTAAACGACAGGAAGTCAGAGTTTACCCTCTCGCACTCACGTCTGCATTAGTGTCTGCTTATGTCACAAAGGAGAGCAGGATTTGCAGACTTAAACACATGTAGGCCTATAAATACCTGAAGCAGCATCACTGCTTCAGTTACAGGCTCTCTGATTGGATTATGAGAAAGAAAGAAACCAATCAGGGGCAGGCTAATTTGCATATGAGCTCCTGTAGTACACTATTGTGGGTAATGATGAATGACTAGTGACAGTGGGAATGGGATAACCAGGCATGTTCGTTTGATTATTTTGATTTTTACAGATTGGGTTAAAAATACACTGAAGATTTAACCCAATCAGTTGTAACTACAGGCTTACTGATATGTGTGTATAGAGTAGTGCGTTGATTTAAGTGATTTTGCAAGTTTGTGTGTATTTTTGACCAGGTCAATAGCAAAATCTCATGTCTTGATAATGATATGTCACAATATAGTGCCATTTCTGTAAAATTAAATCAATTAGTAGTTGACCCAGATGTAAAGGACCATTCCTTTGATACTTTTTAAAGTATATTCTCATAAATACACTCACTGGCCACTTTATTAGGTACACCTTACTAGTACCGGGTTGGACCCCCTTTTGCCTTCAGAACTGCCTTAATCCTTCATGGCATAGATTGAACAAGGTACTGCAAATATTCCTCAGAGATTTTGCTCCATATTGACATGATAGCATCACACAGTTGCTGCAGATTTGTCGGCTGCACATCCATGATGCAGATCTCCCGTTCCACCACATCCCAAAGGTGCTCTATTGGATTGAGCTCTGGTGACTGTGGAGGCCATTTGAGTACAGTGAACTCATTGTCATCTTCAAGCAACCAGTCTGAGATGATTCACGCTTTATGACATGGCGTGTTACGCCCCATTCACACGGGGCTTCAGCGTTAGCGCTTGACAGAGGGCGTGGCTGAAGTTGGGGCTGACGCGATCGTCATAGCAGCGTCAGCCAATGAAATTAGTCAGCAATAGGCCACTGTCTGAGCTGGTGTATTTGCATACAGCGATCTGATTGGCTGACGCTTCCGTCGGCGCTTGAAAAGTTGAGCAAGTCCCAACTTCTGCAGCGAGCAACGCCACTGAAGCGGCGCCGACGGATCCTCAATGCAGTTCGGCAACGCCTGACGTCACCCATTCAAAGTGAATGGGAAGCGTTGAAGCTGACGCCCCGTGTGAATGGGGCGTTAATCTGCTTGAAGTAGCCATCAGAAGATGAGTACACTGTGGTCATAAAGGGATGGACATGGTCAGCAACAATACTCAGGTAGGCTGTGGTGTTGACATGATGCTCAATTGGTACTAATGGACCCAAAGTGTGCCAAGAAAATATCCCCCACACCATTACACCACCACCACCAGCCTGAACCGCTGATACAAGGCAGGATGAATCCATGCTTTCATGTTGTTGAGGCCAAATTCTGACCCGACCACCTGAATGTGGCAGCAGAAATGGAGACTCATCAGACCAGGCAACGTTTCTCCAATCTTCTATTGTCCAGTTTTGGTGAGTCTGTGTGAATTGTAGCCTCAGTTTCCTGTTCTTAGCTGACAGGAGCGGCACCCGGTGTGGTCTTCTGCTGCTGTAGCCCATCCGCCTCAAGGTTGTGTGTTCAGAGATGCTCTTCTGCAGACCTCGGTTGTAACGAGTGCTTATTTGAGTTACTGTTGCCTTTCTATCAGCTGGAACCAGTCTGGCCATTCTCCTCTGACTTCTAGCATCAACAAGGCACCCACAGAACTGCCGCTCACTGGATATTTCCTCTTTGTCAGACCATTCTCTGTAAACCCTAGAGGTGGTTGTGCGTGAAAATCCCAGTAGATCAGCAGTTTCTGAAATGCTCAGACCAGCCCGTCTGGCACCATCAACCATACAACGTTCAAAGTCACTTAAATCCCCTTTCTTTCCCATTCTGATGGTCAGTTTGAACTGCAGCAGATCATCTTGACCATGTCTACATGCCTAAATGCATTGAGTTGCTGCCATGTGATTGGCTGATTAGAATTTTGTATTAACAAGCAGTTGGACAGGTGTACCTAATAAAGTGGCCGGGGAGTGTATATACTCATTTATGTTTGATCAAATTTCTCTTCTTAATTAGAACTTTATGGCAAACGTTTGATTAAGAAAGGTAGAGATATAAACTAAATATTAATACAATATAAAACACTTTTCAACAACTAATTATTACAGGTCCAACATAAAAGTAATCTTTAGTTCTTCTTGTTGAGGATATTTAGTGTTTAGGATTGGCTGATAATATCCATATAAACACACAGTGAAAGTCTGTGCCGTGTCCTCCTCACTGATGAAATGTCTGTGCGTGTGTGTTTGTCTGGTCAGTGGAATGCACTCGGTTCAAGCTAAATGGATTAAATCAGGCTGCTTGTGTGTGTGTGTGTGTGTGTGTGTGTGTGTGTGTGTGTGTGTGTGTGTGTGTGTGTGTGTGTGTGAGAGAGAGCGAGAGAGAGAATCGTACTTAAATAGTCTGAGTCAGTGGATTAGATGAGGTTCAGACGCAGGTGCACAGATTTGTGTGTGTGTGTTTGTGGGAGAATATTCTGTGGGTGTGTGTGTGAATTGTGGTTAAGCAATTAGTCAATCATGCAAGTTTATAATGAAATGAATGTTGTTCATAATGACCGCTGTGAAGTGCTGTCATACCACGCTCTCCTTTGACAGTAATCTTCAGTGAATGTTTATTTTGCTGCTGCACATTATACACCATAACTAGCAGAAAATGTCCCAGCCTCCCTTAAAATAAAGATCTGTACACTGCACTAATGATAATTCCTTTTTCCAATTTGTAAATAAAGTAGTTTTTTTTTTATTAATTTAATTTAGCATATCAAATTTCACATTTAACTTTGTTTGTTTACTTGCAATTTCTGAGAAAAAAAGGCTCCTATTGTAAATAAATGCTGGCTTCCACACAATTCCTTCATGTTGTCCCAACACAAGTCTATAAATAAATTGTTTTCACAAATTTCTCAGTGGATTTAACATTTAAGTTATTAATTTATTAATTTAACAATTACGTGTCCAAAAAAAACCTCAAGAATTGTGTTGATTCAACTCATTGAAATAAAATAGTTTGAACTAGTGTTGTCACGATACTGGAATTTGATTCAATTCGCGCTGGAATTTTAAAAACGCCAATTTCCGGCTAACATTTGAGTGCTGTTGAGCGCGTTCTTAAACGGCGCTGATTTGCCAGTGTGTTCACATGCTCAACAGAAATGACTGTGATTGGCCGTTAAGGTCATCAGTTCACCGAACTCACCGCTGTTTACTGAGTGTAACCACAGATACAGGGAAACTGGAGCAATTTAAAGCCGTGAAGATATGCATATAGGGATGGGCGATATGGCCTAAAATCCATATTGCGATATACATTGCAGCCTCTTGCGATAACGATATATATTGCGATATATAAAGTATAATAGAACCATTTCAGAACAGGTTACATAAACCCTTAGGAAAGCCAAACTGCTATTTTTTTGTTAAAGAAATAAAGAAACGTTGCATGTCATTTTGAGAACATTTATTGTGCAAAAGCAAAACTGTAATTAAACAACACAATGTTGCAGATAAATCAACTAAATGTAGTGCCTTTTAGAAAGAAAGACTTTTCTTTTAAGTCCTTGGTTCCTAAATGCCAAGTTGCAGAGAACAAAAAAAACTGGTGTTTAGTTAAGGGACTTACACTGTACTGAAATTACTTCCAGTATTAAATTAGTCAAATAAAATTGTGTATTGCAGATACTTTAAATAAAAACATATTTCTAACCTGCAGCCTAAGGTAATTTGATTTTGAACATTTTGTTCTCCTAATGAAATTAAAACTGGTGTCTTGATCTGCTCTTTCTCTCTCTCTCCCTCACTCTCTCTCTCTGTCTGTCTGCGTGCTGCTGAAAGATTGAGACGCACCAGATAAAGTTTGCTTATAAAGTAATGCAAAAATGAATACAATTAATATCGAAAGTGAAAGCAGATTCTCGGACATGTCCGGGGAAAATGTATTGTCACCCCAAATAATTAGCTGGATCAGTCTATTTAGTCTTCGCGCTCTTCTGTATCCAGCGCGTCTCTGTGGGTCTGCATGCAGAGCATGCGAGTCTGTGGCAGAGTGTTCTCAGTTTCTCGCGAACACAGAACCGGGCCGCCCCAATAATATATCGGCCGCAGCCAAATGCTCGCACTGTTGTTTATTCAAGATGATGCGTTGCAGCCGGCTGCAGCTCGTTGCTCTTAATTTCGCGGGTAGATTGCGTCATCAAACATGCATTATCGCGATAGTGCAATAGAGTTAGAATCTCTATCGTAGGCCAATTTTGTATCGTTTATATCGCATATCGTTTATATCGCCCATTACTATATGCATATGTTTTATGCAGAGAATGCCCTTTCAGCCGCTGCCCAGTACTGGGAAACACGCATACACTCTCATTCACACACTCATACACTACGGCCGATTTAGTTAATTCCCCTATTGCGCATGTGTTTGGACGTTGGGGGAAACCAGAGCACCTGGCAGAAACCCAGGCCAACACGGGGAGAAC
This sequence comes from Danio kyathit, assembly GCA_903798195.1. NCBI lineage: Eukaryota > Metazoa > Chordata > Actinopteri > Cypriniformes > Danionidae > Danio > Danio kyathit. The sequence goes on from LR812532.1 coordinate 3,353,928, forward strand.
ATGCAAACTCCACACCCGGCCCAGCCGGGACTCGAACCAGCGACCTTTCTGCTGTGAGCCCACAGGGCTAACCACTGAGCCACCGTCCCACAAAGGTGCAAACATTTAGGGCGCAATAAGGCACAAGATGTTTGGCGTGATTTGTTGCTATTTTCTGACCAACGCAACCCTAATTTTCCCGTTTTGCACCAAGTTGTTTAAATGGCAAATCCATTTGCGCCACTTAGTGGACTCATGGGTGTGCTGGTCTATAAAGGAGGTGTGTTAAGGTGCATTGTTAGCATGTTGCTATTTTGAGGAACTGAAATAGACTACACAATTGACCAGCTGAAAGCAGGTCTAAAGTCCAGCGCAGAGCGCGTTAGTTGTGCGCTTTAAACGTGTACACAATGCTTAATACACACAGGATGTACAGCAATACACAAATATTTTTACATATGTAAAAGAATTAAAGGATTAAAATGTTACAAACATTATTATTTAATACATAAATATAAAAACCACTCCATCCATGCCTTCATGTCAGGGGGGCTTTTATCAGTTTATTCATGACAGTTTGCTTTAGTATAATGTTATTATTATTAGCAGTATTGTTTATTATCTGCATATTTATATTTGTTTTAAGAAAAACTAGTGTAGATTTGGCCACCTGTGGTGTTTTGGAGACGTCTGCATCACCATATTGGGCATAAGAACAGGACGTGTGTTTGGTTTTTTTGACCACACTTCATTATTATTGTTCATTTATTAGTTTGCTGGAAATTAGAACTGAATTTAGATATAGTTTTGAAACACATCTTGGCACTTAAAGGAAATTAAATATGTAGGCTAATGGATGTCTTCAGTGGAGTGCGTACAACACCGTTTCCTCACTCCACCAAAGTAAAGGAGTAAAGAGAAAGAGGCCGAATGGAGGAGGCTCGTTCTTTATCCTCACACTGCAGATGGTCTGTTTGACTGTTTTCTCGCCAGTGAAGCGTTCAGTTTTTACAAAGTCCACCACGTAAATAGCAAATGCGCCATGGCGCGACGCAACTGACTCTTAAGGCGAATGAGAGAGGAGACTCTGATTGGTTTAATGCACGTTATGCTCAAAACACACCCAAAACTCATTAAGAGAAAAAGCACAACCCTGTTAGACCATGCGCCGGGAGCAAACTGTATATTTCCATCCTTAAAATAGCAAAAGTGGATTCAGACATGCCCTTAATCCTTTTGCGCCATGCACTTTAGACTCTGCGTCTAGATCTTTAAAATAGTCCTTAGTCTTTGTCTTTGAAATGGCCTTATGCCGAGTTCAGACTGCATAATTAGTCGTGCCTCAGATGTTTTCACACTGCTTGACTATCTGGGTTGGCGTTCTGTCAGTGCTGTGTTTACACTGTAGGATGGATCGGCGACAGGAGAGTTCACACTGCATGACTTTAAAATAGGAAGAATCACAGACAACTTTGTCCAAACTACGTCTCACAACCAAACAAACGCGAGAAGTGACATGGAAACAACGCAAGGTCACGTAGTATATCTTTCGTTATTAACTACATAATGGAAAAAGGAGGCTTTAGCTTTAGAAACTTGTGTTGCTCACCTGGCTCTTGAAGAGAATTAACAATCTCCCCGCAATGTTTTTTTTAACTTTTCGACCTGGTTGTGATATTGCCCTGATGACACGTCAAACAGACACAGTCACTCCTGCCAAATTTACACTAGTTTTTCCTCCATTTCTTGGGTCCAAATAAACTGAAAATGAGCGCTTTTAGCTTCTCCCCCAGCCTCCCGCTGGCCTGCAGGTACCCGTACTAGTGGATGCTGCTCTCTCATTGGCTGTAGATGATCGCCGATGTTATTTTCAGTCATAACACATTCACACGGCATGATTTGAATCGCCGACAACTCCAGACATTTAGCACGCCAAATATATCACGGTGTCGGCGACTCATCTGCGATTCTCTCATATCGCGTCCTTGATAGTTCACACTGTGTAATTGTCACTCACGTGCACGAGCATCGATTTGCCTGGTGTTTCAGGCATTTGTCGGCGATTTCTCGAAACCTGTTGGTGAGTGAAAATCAGGGCTAAAATCATGCAGTCTGAACTCGGCATTAGTCTTTGAAATGCTATGAATGAGTGTAAACCTGCGCAGATATTCTGACTCTGATTGGCTGTTGTCATTTTCCTCTCTCATATCAACTCCGCCCATTAGTGTTTATTTTCAGTTCTGGGTTCAGCTTCTAGCCAATAGCAGAACAGCAACTACTGGGAAGGCGGGGCTAAAGATCGTAAGACCCTGATTGGTCAAATTTAGATGAACAACCAATGCATAAAATGAATGTAAAATATGTCATAAATATCTGCGATACGTATTTTGCATATAGTATTATTGCGATAGCCATATTTAGCGATGTACTGTGCAGCTCTACTATGCTGAATGAAATGTTTATTGGCTCGTCTCTGTGGCTGATGTTAAATTCACTTTGACCTGCACCCTCTCATTAACAAACAGATTAATCGGTCTAATCTCTCAGATACACTCACGCACACACTCACTGACAGGTGTATTAGGTGGAGTGTGTGAACGTCTGTGGTTAATTCCTTTGCTTGTTTGGCTGTTTGGACTGTCTGAAGAGTTTAATTTGTGTTTGACTCTCTGAACGTGAATCAAACTCTGATTAATGGAGGCTAGTGTGACCTTTGTGAACACACACACACACACACACACACACACGCACGCACAGACTCTTTGAATGACTTTCTGTGTGAGTTCAAACCCCACAGATTCTGTATTGATGACAAACACTCACAAGCTTGCAAACACAGACAGAATATTAAGTGTGTGTTTTAGTCCTGGCAAGGCTACTTTGAATCTTCAGTTAAAGTCAACAAGCTTTTTATCATTCGAAGAAGCTAAAACTATAATTTCCATAAGTTGTTATTGACTCTACAAGTTAGTAGGCTACTAATAAAAATGAGATCTTTAAGATGCGTACAAAATGATAAGAAATGCTCAACACAAAACAGATCTTGTTTAGCAATTTTTCTTCTTTTTAGTTCTGACATGTATGCAAATTTATTTATTTTCTTGCATTGGGCACTTATATAATTTTTATATAATATGCGCTTATATATTTTGTATTGCCATCCTTTGCTTTTGTATTTTATTTTATTTTTTTGTTAAGAAAATTTGATTGAAATTATTCCATTCATTAGTGTTTCCGCCTGTCTGAATGAGTTGGAGTCAACAAAATATTCATTATTATTTTTTACAAAGCTTTTCATAGGCCTGTCACGATAAGGAATTTTTGCTGTGTGATATATTGTCACAGAAATTGTTGTGATAAGCGATATTATTGTCATTTTGTTGTCATTTTATTCCATATAAAGTATAATGATTATTTAGCAGCGTAATACTGCGTTCACACCAGACGCGGAAGAAGCTTCTTAAGTCAATGCAAACACGCGAATAGGCATCCTGCGGCGCGATACACGCGAATGACGCGACGCGAATTGCGTGGAGCGGATGGCGAGATATGCGCAAATGGCGCCGCGCGAATTGAGCGTTTGACGCGCAAATCGCTCGAATCGATCGAGTTCAAAAATCTGAACTTCTGCGGACATTCGCGCCGCGTTAACCAATCAGGAGCTTGCTCTTGTGGGGGCATGATTGTGACGTAGCACCTGTTGTTGGTGTCCGGGGGGAAATCCTTCATCCGACACCGACAACAGTTCATCAAACTGGGCTTGGCTCAGTCAGAAGCACCGCTGGAAGCCTCCGTCATGTTGTTTCTGGAGGAGTTTATGAGCTCACAGAGCTGGGTGCACCTCTGAAAGTATCGAGTGGACTCAGACACTGCTCCAAACGTATCGACGCTGTTTTACAGCTTTCATAAAGCACATAAACACAGTTATTTTATCAATAAAATCCTTGTTAGCCATTTAGCAATGAAGCTACAGTCACCGGGCAGACAGAAGCCCTGCCCATGATGCGAATCCGCGTCTGTTCTGAAGTGAATTTGACGCGCGAATGAAGCGGAGTCTGACGCGCGAATGAAGCGAGTAAACTCAAATGTTAACACGTCTATTTACTCGAGAATAGCGCGATTTAGCCGCGCATTCCGCGTCTGGTGTGAACACAGCATAATACTGCAAATAGCCATAAACGTTTTAAAAACTTCCTAAGGCTATTAAGATTCTATAGTTTGATGTTAAGGGGCAGCTCGATCCCCTCACAGCAAGAAGGTAGCTGGTTCGAACCCCGGGCTGTGTCATTTGGCGTTTCTGTGTGGAATTTGCATGTTCTACCTGTGTTGGCGTGGGTTTCCTCCGGGTGCTTCGGTTTCCCCCACAGTCAAAACACATGCGCTATAGGGGAATTGGGTAGGCTAAATTGTTTGTAGTGTATGTGTGTGAAATGAGTGTATGGGTGTTTCCCGGTGATGGGTTGCAGCTGGAAGGGCCTCCGCTGCATAAAACATATAATGGATAAGTTGGTGGTTCATTCCGCTGTGGCGACCCCAAATTAATAAAGGGACTAAGCCGAAAAGAAAATGAATGAATGAATGAAAGAGTGATGTTAAAGACACAAATGTCCTATTATAAATACTATTAAATGTCCTAATAGGTAAATGTCCAATTATAAACGTTGCCAGCGGGTGAGGTGGAATGTAAATGTGATGGTAAAATGGCTTTAATGTTATTTGTGAATTTGTAAATATACACTCACCGGCCACTTTATTAGGTACACCTGTCCAACTGCTTGTTAGCGCAAATTTCTAGTCAGCCAACAACATGGCAGCAACTCAATGCATTTAGGCATGCAGACATGGTCAAGACGATCTGCTGCAGTTCAAACTGAGCATCAGAATGGGGAAGAAAGAGGATTTAAGTAACTTTGAACGTGACATGGTTGATGGTGCCAGACGGGCTGGTCTGGGTATTTTAGAAACTCAAATAAGCACTCGTTACAACCGAGGTCTGCAGAAGAGCATCTCTGAACGCACAACACGTCCAACCTTGAGGCGGATGGGCTACAGCAGCAGAAGACCACACCGGGTGCCACTGCAGTCAGCTAAGAACAAAAAACCAAAACTGGACAATAGAAGATTGGTGAAACGTTGCCTGGTCTGATGAGTCTCCATTTCTGTTGCCACATTCAGATGCTCGGGTCAGAATTTGGCCTCAACAACATGAAAGCATGGATCCATCCTGCCTTGTATCAATGGTTCAGGCTGGTGGTGGTGGTGTAATGGTGTGGGGAGATTTTCTTGGCACACTTGGGGTCCATTAGTACCAATTGAGCATCGTAGCCACAGCCTACTTGAGTATTGTTGCTGACCATGTCCATCCCTTTATGACCACAGTGTCTCCATCTTCTGATGGCTACTTCCAGCAGGATAGCACACCATGTCACAAAGCGTGAATCATCTCAGACTGGTTTCTTGAACATGACAATGAGTTCACTGTACTCAAATGGCCTCCACAGACACCAGGCCTCAATCCAATAGAGCACCTTTGGGATGTGGTGGAACGGGAGATTGGCATTATTGATGTGCAGTCGACAAATCTGCAGCAACTGCGTGGTGCTATCATGTCAATATGGAGCAAAATCTATACCACAAAGAATTAAGGCAGTTCTGAAGGCAAAAGGGGGTCCAACCCGGTACTGGTAAGGTGTACCTAATAAAGTGGCCAGTGAGTGTAGCTGTCAGTGTGCTTGAAATGGAGTCGTAGAACATCATTCTATTGCACCATAGGGCTTTCCTTCAGTGTTTTATGATAAAAACAGTACTCAAATACTGTCACTTGACTAGCAAACAAGTGTGGTGTGAAGAACAGCACTTCTCGCAAGTGTGACCAAGTGTGACCAAAACTCTGTGTGTGTGTGTGTGTCATTGTGAAATGCCTGATGATCTGAAGGCATAATGTTTCTATCCTTGACTGTCACTGCGACGAGTTTAACACAAACACACACATCTGATCATGTGTCTCAGTGTGTGTTTGCTGAAACTTACAGAGTCAATATTGTGAGGGAAATGTTTTCAATCTAGATCAGCAGAGAATGTGAATGCTGTTTTCTCCTAATTATTATTTATATATATTTTTTAACATGCATTCAGGGTCTCGTAACTGTGGACCGGGATTGTTTAATGTACAATATCCCTTTGTTTTCATGGCTCTTTCACACAAACACACTCATGTTGACTCACTGTGTGGTTTTTTTGGAGAGATGCTGGTCATTATGTGGTCATTATTAAATGATGTGCTTCTGACATCACTTCCTTTTCCTGTCACTTTTAGCGAAGGGAAATTTAGACTAATTTTAATTCCTTATCAAACTCATTTTCTGTTGCTATTTTTGTCCTTCGCTAATGTTCGCAGCTCATTTGAAGCAGGGTTATTATTACTGTTCAACTAAAACTGAAGCTAAAGCTGATTTATGCAAATGAAATGCATAGGAAAGTATTAATGTATAAAAACCTTTTAAACTGGTTACGTTTCAATGAGTTTTCAAAGCTAAATATTCTGTTAATGTCATTTAGTTGAATTTATTGTACTCGAGTAAACAATATATAACAATCTATAACAACCAGAATAGAAGTAATATATGAATATGGCTGCAGCTCTGGATTTTTTAGGTTTGTGTTTAAGTAAAATATTAATATTTGTTTTATTTTATGTAAATGTATGAGGCTTTTTGTCTACAAAACAAAACAACACACAACACAAAACAAAAATAAAACAAATCAAGAAACAAAACAAAAAAAAAATAAACTGAAACAAAAAATACAACTTTCAATAACAATTAAAAGTAAACAATAAAACTAAAACTAAACAATAAAATAAAGCTGAACAATACAATTAAATTAAACCATTTTTAAAAATTCAGTCAAATAAAATCATTGTAAAAATTTTATAAAATATAATCATTAAAATAAACTAAATTAAATAAAAAAAATTAAATACATAAAATATAATAATAACAAAATTGTGTAAAATATAATTATTAATTTTAAATCAATGAAATATATTAATTAAAAAAGAAAGTTAAATTATTTAACTTTAAATAAAATTAAATAAAATATAATTGCAAAAATAAAATGAAATATAATAATAAAAAAATTTATTAAATATAATATAAAAAAATAAATTTAATTAAAAATAATACTTAAATAATTAAATTGAATATAATTCTTAAAAAAATAATTAAATATAATATTAAAAAAATTAAATGAATTAACATAAACATATTAATTAAATCAAAAGCTTTTTTTTTTTTTTTTTTTTTCCAGAAAATGACAATTGGTCAAAATATACCAAATGTATAAATTTATGTAAACAATTCTATAAAATATAATAATAATAATTAAATTAAATTAAATTAAATTAAATTAAATACTTTAAAAAATAAAATCAAATATAATAATTCAAAAATATAATGAAAATTATTCATTTAAATATACATTTAAATAAAATATAATAATTAAAAAATACAAGTAAATAAAAGATAATGATTTAAAAAATAAAATATAATAATATAAAATATTTAATAAAATTAAACATAATTCTTAATTTAATTAAATATTTAATACTTAATTAAATAAAAAAATTATTAAATAAAATGCTTGTTTTTCCCCCGAAAATGACAATTGTTCAAAATATACCAAATATTTTCAATTGTTGTGATTTGAACAATTCTTTCAATTATTGATATCTAACTTTTCTATTGTTAAAACATTGATATAGTGTTGTCTAAAAATCTATTATAAACATGTGAAAACATGGCACCATTTTGGTATTTTATGCAACACAAAAAATGCTGTTCAACAACATTTTCATTTAGAATTTGGAAATAAATGTCCTTAATAGTTTACAAATAAAAAATTAATTTTACCCAGACACAACTATAAATTGTTTATCCAGAGAAACCGAGAATTGTCAAGTGTTTTTTTTTTTTAAATCGCTTGCACTTTATTATAAATTTAACAATATTACTTTATATTATTAAACCATATTAAATATTATGCATTTTATTTATTTATTTATTTTGTGTTGATTACTTTTAAAAATTGTATTTTATTTCCATCTATATGCCAAGACAAGTTCAGTGCTGATATAGTTTTGTTTTCATGTTGTTTGTTGGATTCATTGCATCAATTCATTGCATATTCTGGATCCAAAATAAGCTTCTGTTTCTATAGGATGTTACATTGCTGCATCCACCACATCTGTTGTCCTGGTAACCTCATTAACAGCCTCCTAGACAGGGTTGTCGGGCTACAGTCGGCCAGGGTGGAGACAGGAAGTTTTGTTTGTTTAGTTGTGAAGGAATGAGTTTGTGTTATTGTGAAAATGAATGCTGTCCGCTCATCAGAAGCTGCTCTGCGAGGGTCATCTATTGTCTCCGTGTGTGTGTGTGTGTCTGTGTGTGTGTGTGTGCAGCAGGTGCTCATTCATGCGTTTAACTGTTCCTCTGCGTCCAGCCATGCGTTATTACTGAGAGCATGTTACCGAGAGCAGAACGCGCTCACAGGAAGCAGACTCATGTAGCTTAAAAGACTTCCTGTTGACTGTGCAGACACACACACACACACACATTGGCTACTGTACATTTATTCTGAGGGTGTCAGTCAGAAGAGCTCGACACGTTTAATGGTCATCAGCATCGGAAATCCTTTATATTTAGATTTAAAAAGCTTATGTATACAGGGAGTGCAGAATTATTAGGCAAGTTGTATTTTTGAGGATTCATTTTTGTTATTGAACCACAACCATGTTCTCAATGAACCCAAAAACCTCATTAATATCAAAGCTGAATATTTTTGGAAGTAGTTTTCAGTTTGTTTTTAGTTTGAGCTATTTTAGGAGGATATCTGTGTGTGCAGGTGACTATTACTGTGCAGAATTATTAGGCAACTTAACAAAAAAACAAATATATCCCCATTTCAATGATTTATTTTCACCAGTGAAACCAATATAACATCTCAACATTCACAAATATACATTTCTGACATTCAAAAACAAAACAAAAACAAATCAGTGACCAATATAGCCACCTTTCTTTGCAAGGACACTCAAAAGCCTGCCATCCATGGATTCTGTCAGTGTTTTGATCTGTTCACCATCAACATTGCGTGCAGCAGCAACCACAGCCTCCCAGACACTGTTCAGAGAGGTGTACTGTTTTCCCTCCTTGTAAATCTCACATTTGATGATGGACCACAGGTTCTCTATGGGGTTCAGTTCAGGTGAACAAGGAGGCCATGTCATTAGTTTTTCTTCTTTTAGACCCTTTCTTGCCAGCCACGCTGTGGAGTACTTGGACGCGTGTGATGGAGCATTGTCCTGCATGAAAATCATGTTTTTCTTGAAGGATGCAGACTTCTTCCTGTACCACTGCTTGAAGAAGGTGTCTTCCAGAAACTGGCAGTAGGACTGGGAGTTGAGCTTGACTCCATCCTCAACCCAAAAAGGCCCCACAAGCTCATCTTTGATGATACCAGCCCAAACCAGTACTCCACCTCCACCTTGCTGGCGTCTGAGTCGGACTGGAGCTCTCTGCCCTTTACAGATCCAGCCACGAGCCCATCAAGACTCACTCTCATTTCATCAGTCCATAAAACCTTAGAAAAATCAGTCTTGAGATATTTCTTGGCCCAGTCTTGACGTTTCAGCTTGTGTGTCTTGTTCAGTGGTGGTCGTTTTTCAGCCTTTCTTACCTTGGCCATGTCTCTGAGTATTGCACACCTTGTGCTTTTAGGCACTCCAGTGATGTTGCAGCTCTGAAATATGGCAAAACTGGTGGCAAGTGGCATCTTGGCAGCTGCACGCTTGACTTTTCTCAGTTCATGGGCAGTTATTTTGTGCCTTGGTTTTTCCACACGCTTCTTGCGACCCTGTTGACTATTTTGAATGAAACGCTTGATTGTTGGATGATCACGCTTCAGAAGCTTGGCAATTTTAAGAGTGCTGCATCCCTCTGCAAGATATCTCACTATTTTTGACTTTTCGGAGCCTGTCAAGTCCTTCTTTTGACCCATTTTGCCAAAGGAAAGGAAGTTGTCTAATAATTATGCACACCTGATATAGGGTGTTGATGTCATTAGACCACACCCCTTCTCATTACAGAGATGCACATCACCTAATATGCTTAATTGGTAGTAGGCTTTCGAGCCTATACAGCTTGGAGTAAGACAACATGCA
>LR812532.1:3371625-3439125 GCA_903798195.1 Danio kyathit
TGGTCCTCCATTTTGAACCCATCCAGGTGCACACACACGTACATTAGTTTATACACTGTAATAAGCATTTTGGTTGAATCAGAAGGACTTTTCAAAATGAATTTGCATTAATCAAACTTACTTTACTTTGTTATTTTAGGTTAAAGTTTAACTTAAAATATCAAAAACGTTTGTCATCATAACTATTTGTCATATCTTTTTTAACAGTGTATGATGTTGTCCACAAACAGTGGTCAGAGATTTCTGTTGTTTTTTTGGCTCTGACACAAGCTGGTCTTCTAGACCAGCAGGATTCTGATGCTTACACACCACTTCTGCAGCTTCACAATACTGCTTTGGGTGTCAACAAACAAAGAAATGAGTTAAAACCAGTCTCTGGCTCAGAAACTCTCAAACTGCCTTTCTAGAAAAGCATAAATATTACACCACTAAACGTCAAAACACTCACGACCACAGCATGGTCTCTTAGAAATAATCCATCATTTACTGCCCAATGACGCTAATATACAGTTGAAGTCAAAAGTATTCGCCCTCCTGTGAATTTTCATTCTTTTCTAAATATTTCCCAAATTATGTTTAACAGATTCAGGAATTTTTCACAGTATTTCCTATAATATTTTTTCTTCTGGAGAAAGTCTTATTTGTTTTATCTAGAATAAAAGCAGTTTTAAATTGTTTAAAATGATTGTAAGGTCAATATTATTAGCCCCATTCAGCAATATTTGTTTTGGATAGTCTACAGAACAAACCACTGTTATACAATGACTTGCCTAATTACCCTAACTTTACACTAATTAACCTAGTGAAGCCTTTAAATGTCACTTTAAGCTGAATACTAGTGTCTTGACAAATATCTAGTGCAATATTATTTACTGTCATCATGGAAAAGATAAAATAAATCAGTTATTAGAGATGAGTTATTAACACTATTATGATTAGAAATGTGCTGAAGAAACAGAAATTAAGGAGAAATATACAGATGGGCTAACAATTCAGACTTCAACTGTACTTATGCACTTACTCAACAGCACTGTATATGAATTTAGTGTTGTCCCAATTGGATCACTAAACTGTTTTTACTAACTTGAAATTCAATCTGTTTGCCAGATGAAATTTGAAACAAATGACCAAACTATTAAATAGTAGCTGTCATGAGAATAACTGCATTCACCAATAGGAGGAAAATTAGGGAAAAGAAATATAAAATATTCTGTATATATATATATATATATATATATATATATATATATATATATATATATACACACATACACATCACTTTTATCTAACAAAAACATATATATATATATATATATATATATATATATATATATATATATATATATATATATATATATATATATATATGTATATGTATGTATACACACACACACACACACACACACACACACACACACACACACACACACACACACACACACACACACAGTTGAAGTCAGAATTATTAGCCCCCTTTTGATTTTTTTGTTTTTCTTTTTTAAATATTTCCCAAATGATGTTTAACAGAGCAATGACATTTACACAGTATGTCTGATAATATTTTTTCTTCTGGAGAAAGTCTTTTTTGTTTTATTTCAGCTAGAATAAAAGCAGTTTTGGATTTTTTTAAACACCATTTTAAGGTCAAAATTATTAGCCCCTTTAAGCTATATATTTTTTCAATAGTCTACAGAACAAACCATCATTATACAATAACTTGCCTAATTACCCTAACCTGCCTAGTTACCCTAATTAACCTAGTTAAGCCTTTTAATGTCACTTTAAGCTGTATAGAAGTGTCTTGAAGAATATCTAGTCAAATATTATTTACTGTCATCATGACAAAGATAAAATAAATCAGTTATTAGAGATGAGTTATTAAAACTATTATGTTTAGAAATGTGTTGAAGAAATCTGCTCTCCATTAAACAGAAATTGGGTGGGTAATAATTCAGGGAGGCTAATAATTCTGACTTCAACTGTATATATATCCTCTTAAGGCCCAAGGTGTTTTTTTTTTACATGCATTTTTTATTTCTCTTTGCTATTTGGGCTTATTTGAACCTAATTAGAATAAAAATCTTAAGTATCATCTTTTGATATGATGTATTTTTAGAGAAAAAGGATGTCCATATATGTGGACTCGTGGTCCCAATTTACATAAAACACTTTTTCCCAAATTTTCTTTTATGCATATTTAACGTAGAAATTTTTTTTTGAACTTGCTTTGACTATCAGAGAGTAAAAACAACATTTTGGACAGTTAAAAATAGGGTTTGGGACATTTCATATGTCGCAAAACAGTTGCAGGATGACATGTCTGTATGATGTATGTCTGTAACAAAATATAAAACATTCCAAGTATTTTAAATAGCCACTTAAGAGCTAAAAATGTGCTGTCCACATATGTGGACACTCAAGCTCTAGGAGGATATATATATATCTATTTGGGTAGAACATATATTCTGAATGCCTTCGACAGAATTCAAATGAGCCATTTTAATCTAGATTAATCTAGATTAATTTCGAGATTAATCTAGATTTTAAAAATTTATCTATGCCCACCTGTAATGTGTGTGTATATATATATATATATACACTTTTGTATATAACTGATCTATCTATCTATATCTGATCTATCTATCTATCTAACTGATCTATCTATCTATATCTATATATATCTATATATATATATATATATATATATATATATATATATATATATATATATATATATATATATATATATATATATATATATATATATATATATATATATATATATATATATATATAGATATATATATATCCCACATAAGTGATTATGCCGCCTCCTATTGGTGAATGCAGTTATTCTCATGACAGCTACTATTTAATAGTTTGGTCATTTGTTTTAAATTTCATCTGGCAAACAGATTGAATATCAAGTTAGTAAAAACAGTTTAGTGATCCAATTGGGACAACACTAAATTCATATACAGTGCTGTTGAGTAAGTGCATAAGTACAGTTGAAGTCTGAATTGTTAGCCCATCTGTATATTTCTCCTTAATTTCTGTTTCTTCAACACATTTCTAACCATAATAGTTTTAATCACTCATCTCTAAAAGCTTAAAGTGACATTTAAAGGCTTTACTAGGTTAATTAGGGTAAAGTTAGGGTAATTAGGCAAGTCATTGTATAACAGTGGTTTGTTCTGGAGACAATCCAAAACTAATATTGCTGAAGGGGGCTAATAATATTGACCTTACAATCATTTTAAACAATTTAAAACTGCTTTTATTCTAGCTGAAATAAAACAAATAAGACTTTCTCCAGAAGAAAAAATATTATAGGAAATACTGTGAAAAATTCCTGAATCTGTTCAACATCATTTAGGAAATATTTGACTTCAACTGTACCTAGTGTGCCATTTGAGCCGCAGTGTAAGTCTTCCTGTAGTGTGTATGATGACTCAGAAGAGTATCAGAGTGTGGTCTTGTGTCGTGTGTTTGCTGTTGTGTGTGTTGACCTTTGCCCTTTGACCCTGTGTCAGCTGGAGCGCTTCACCAGCATGCGGACCAAGAAGGAGAAGGAGAAGTCCAGCACGATGGGGAACAGACACTCCTCCGCCGCGCAGTACGAGATCCCTTCCCAGAGTTCCTCACTGCACGAGCTGTCAGACGAACACGTGCTGGAGCTCTTCGAGCAGATGCTGGTCAGTGTGTGTGTGTGTTTGCTTGTCTGTCTGTTTGCACTAGTGTATGCACATGTGGGTTTGTTTACATGTGTAAGTGCCTGTGTGTCTGAGTGTGTGTGTGTACTTTTTTATCTGTGTGAGTGTGGCTGTGTGTACCTGTGTGTGCGCACTTGTGTGTTTGCATCTGTGTATTTGTTTCGCAGCGTCTGTGTGTGTTTTTGTCTTTGTGCATGTGTGTGCGGGCTTGTGTTTTTCTTTGTTTGTCTGTCTGTCTGTCTGTGTGTGTTTGTTTGTGTGTGTGTGTGTGTGTGTCTGTTCCCATCAATGTGTGTCCTTCTGTGTGTGTGTATGTCTGTATTTTTGTTTGACTGTGTGTCTGTGTTTTTGTTTGAGTGTGTGTGTGGGTGTCCGCGTGTCTGTCTGTCTGCGAGTGTATGCACATGTGGGTTTGTGTGTGTTTTTGTTTTTATCTGTGTGAGTGTATCTGTGTGCATGTGTACCTGCATGTGCGCTTGTGTGTTTGCTTTCATGTGTTAGTATCTGTGTGTTTGTTTCTGAGTGTCTATGTGTGTAATTGCCTGTCTGTGCATGTGTGTTTGTGTGTGCATGCTTGTTTATTTGTGTCTGTCTGTATGTGTGTTTGTTTGCATGTGTGTCTAGCTGTCTGTCTGTATGTGTTTCTGAGTGCGAGTTGCTGTGTGTTTGTGTGTGTGTGTGTGTGTGTGTGTGTTTGCATGTGTGCATATGTTTTTTTGAGCTTGTGTGTTTGAGTGTGTGCGTGTGTGTCTATGTCTGGGTGTCTTTGTGCGTGTCTTCGTGTGTGGGCATCTATGTATTTATGTGTGTGTGTGTGTGTGTTTGTTTTCATGTGTAAGTGTATATGTGTTTGTTACTGAGTGTCTATGTGTGTAATTGTCTGTGCATGTGTGTTTGTGCGTGCATGCTTGTGTGTGTGTTTATCTGTGTGTGTATCTGCATGTGTGTCTGTTTTTTGTGCGTGTGCGTGTGCGTGTGCGTGTGTGTGTGTGTGTGTGTGTGTGTGTGTTTGTTTTCATGTGTAAGTGTATATGTGTTTGTTTGTTACTGAGTGTCTATGTGTGTAATTGTCTGTGCATGTGTGTTTGTGCGTGCATGCTTGTGTGTGTGTTTATCTGTGTGTGTATCTGCATCTGTGTCTGTTTTTTGTGCGTGTGCGTGTGCGTGTGTGTGTGTGTGTGTGTGTGTGTGTGTGTTTGTTTTCATGTGTAAGTGTATATGTGTTTGTTTGTTACTGAGTGTCTATGTGTGTAATTGTCTGTGCATGTGTGTTTGTGCGTGCATGCTTGTGTGTGTGTTTATCTGTGTGTGTATCTGCATGTGTGTCTGTTTTTTTTTGTGCGTGTGTGTGTTTGTGTGTCTATGTCTAGGTGTCTTTGTGTGTGTCTGTAGGTGTACCTGTCTTCGTGTGTGGGCATCTATGTATTTGTGTGTGTGTGTGCGCGCTTATGTGTTTAAGTGTATATATGTGTGTTTTTTGTGTCTGTCTGTGTGTTTGTGTTTGCATGTGTGAATTTCTTTGTGTGTGTGTCTGTCTGTGTGTCTGTTGGTGTACCCGTCTGCGTGTGTGGGCATGTCTGTATTTATGTGTGTGTGTGTGTGTGTGTGTTTGCATGTGTGTATATGTTTTTTTGAGCTTGTGTGTGTTTGAGTGTGTGCTTGTGTCTATGTCTGGGTGTGTTTGTGCGTGTCTTCGTGTGTGGGCATCTATGTATTTGTGTGTGTGTGCGTGTGTTTGTTTTCATGTGTAAGTGTATATGTGTTTGTTTGTTACTGAGTGTCTATGTGTGTAATTGTCTGTGCATGTGTGTTTGTGCGTGCATGCTTGTGTGTGTGTTTATCTGTGTGTGTATCTGCATGTGTGTCTGCTTTTTTTGTCCGTGTGCGTGTGTGTGTGTGTGTGTTTGTGTGTATATGTCTAGGTGTCTGTGTGTGTCTGTAGGTGTACCTGTCTTCGTGTGTGGGCATCTATGTATTTGTGTGTGTGTGTGTGTGTGTGCGCGCTTATGTGTTTAAGTGTATATATGTGTGTTTTTTGTGTCTGTCTGTGTGTTTGTGTTTGCATGTGTGAATTTCTTTGTGTGTGTGTCTGTCTGTGTGTCTGTTGGTGTACCCGTCTGCGTGTGTGGGCATCTCTGTATTTATGTGCGTGTGTGTGTGTGTTTGCATGTGTGTATATGTTTTTTTGCGCTTGTGTGTGTTTGAGTGTGTGCTTGTGTGTATGTCTGGGTGTCTTTGTGCGTGTCTTCGTGTGTGGGCATCTATGTATTTGTGTGTGTGTGTGTTTGTTTGAGTGTGTAAGTGTATATGTGTTTGTTTGTTTGTTACTGAGTGTCTATGTGTGTAATTGTCTGTGCATGTGTGTTTGTGCGTGCATGCTTGTGTGTGTGTGTCTATCTGCATGTGTGTCTGTAGGTGTACCTGTCTTCGTGTGTGGGCATCTATGTATTTGTGTGTGTGCGCGCTTATGTGTTTAAGTGTATATGTGTGTGTTTGTTACTGAGTGTCTATGTGTGTCTTTGTCTGTGCATGTGTGTTTGTCCATGCATGCTTGTGTTTATTTGTGTCTGTCTGCGTGTTTGTGTTTGCATGTGTGAATTTCTTTTTCACTGTCTGTGTGTCTGTTGGTGTACCCGTCTGCGTGTGTGGCCATCTCTGTATTTGTGTGTGTGTGTTTGTGTCTATCTGTTTGTGCACCTGCATGTGTGTCTGTTTGTGTACCTGTCTGCATGTGTGGGCATCTCTGTATTTGAGTGTGTGTGTGTGTGTGTGTGTGTGTGTGTGTGTGTGTGTGTGTGTGTGTGTTTCTGCTTGACTAAATTTTGGTCTCAAGCTTGTACAGAGTTGTTCAATTGTTATCTATCAAATCATTTTAATTATAATGACATGACTTAAAACATTAGTTCACAAGTTAACTTGCACAACTTTGTGTTTTACTTGTTCATTAATTATTGTTGAACTGTGATCAATAAACACGTTACAAGCGTATTCATACTTGGTGTAATGTTAGTAAATACATTAACCAATGTACCATTGTTCGTGTGTGTTAACAGTTTATTTTTCTTTCTGATGGTGTGTGTGTGTGTGTCTGCAGGTGGACATGAATCTGAATGAGGAAAAGCAGCGGCCGCTCAGACAGAAAGACATCATGATCAAGAGAGAGATGGTGTCTCAGTATCTGCACACCTCCACTGCTGTGAGTACACGCACACACATTTACTCCCTAAGGCCAAGGGCTACCTCCTTTGATGATATAAAGCCACATTGCACTGCTACGAATGTGATATTGAGTTTATACAACAGTTTGACGGCATAATTGTGTATATAACAAAGAAAATCAAACACTGAGAGTCTCAAAAACCCTTTTGTATGAGGAACTACTTTCTTCCGCCATTCATTCACATCTGCAGCTGACGTCAGAACAGCAGAAACCGCTGCTCATTCACCAACGTCACTTTAGAGCTAGTGTTTGACTGATTCTCTAGCGTAATGTTTAAACTGATGACAAAACAGGTGATTTTGCTCACATTTTAAGATTATAAGGCTGAACGGCATGAAATGCCATCAGTCTACAGAGATTTCCCAATATTTCTCTGTTGCAATCGGGAGATCACAATAATTAACCTTGAAAAAGCCAAAGCAAAGCAAACACTAGCAGATTACTATGGTATAAATACAGCACTACAGCATACAAAAGAGAGAGATCATATTAGAAAGTCACTTACCTGTTTTATAATGATTTGATCAGCTGTAGTTTGAAATTTATGCTGAGAAAATGCTGTTTTTCTCCCCTAATGACTTATGCGGTCTCTGTCGCCATCTTGTGGCGGAACGTGAGCAGTCACTTTCTTTGGTCTCTCAGACAGGCTGATAGTGGCCGATACATTTAATCCGATGCTCTGAAATTGTAAATATTTAAAATAGGCACTATCCTTATAAATAAACTGCATAGTTGCAATCCAAACAACTACATTCTCGACAAAAAAAAGCCTCAAAAGTACATTATGTTGTCCAACAGCTGCAATATTTGGCAAACTGTAGAGTGTCTCTGCTTGTTGCTGTATGTGGGCGGAGTAATACATAAGGGTGAAGAGGCGGTACAAGTGCTGGTATTTGCAGAATATCGCATGGCTATCAGCCAATCAGATTCAAGAACCAGACAGAACTGTTGTATAAATAAATAAATATTATAAATATAGTCCCTTTATCATTATACCTGGGGTCGTCACAGCGGAATGAACCGCCAACTTATCCAGCATATGTTTTACGCAGCCCTTCCAGCTGCAACCCATCAAGTCAGAATTATTAGCCCCCCTTAGAATTTTCTTTCCTTTTTAAAAATATTTCCCAAATGATGTTTAACAGAGTAAGGAAATTTTCACAGTATGTCTGATAATGTTTTTTCTTCTGGAGAAAGTCTTATTTGTTTTATTTCGACTAGAATAAAAGCAGATTTTAATTTTTTAAACACCATTTTAGGTCAATATTATTAGCCCCTTTAAGCTAATTTCTTTCTTGATAGTCTACAGAACAAACCATCATTATACAATAACTTGCCTAATTACCCTAACCTGCCTAGTTAACCTAATTAACCTAGTTAAGCCTTTAATGTCACTTTAAGCTGTATAGAAGTGTCTTGAAAAATATCTAGTCTAATATTATTTGCTGTCATCATGGCAAAGATAAAATAAATCAGTTATTAGAGATGAGTTATTAACACTATTATGATTAGAAATGTGTTGAAGAAATCTGCTCTCCATTAAACAGAAATTGGGGGAAAAATAAACAGGGGGGCTAATAATTCTGACTTCAACAGTTTTAAATGATTTTTGACCATGTATGTACAGCCTTGGTGAGCAGAAAAACTTGTGTGTTTCAGGGTAAGAATCAGAAGGAGAGCTCCAAGTCTGCGCTGGTTTACATCCAGGAGCTGAAGACCGATCTGAAAGACACACAGTTACTGAGCTGCCTGGAGTCACTGCGGGTGTCATTAAACAACAACCCTGTCAGGTACACACACAAATACATACACTTACTGGAATCACTGCTTGTGTCAATAAACAACAACCCAGACACACACACACACACACACACACTCACACACACACACACACACACACACACTCACACTCACACTCACAAACACAAGAACAAACCCACACACTCACTGGAATCATTTCTGGTGTCAGTAAACAACCCCATCAGACACACACACAGACAGACACAAACCTTCACACACACTCATTAAAATCACTGCAGGTGTCATTGAACAACAGCCTCATCACACACACAGTTACAGAAATGTTTCTTCAGCTGATGGTTATGTGTGTGTGTGTGTGTGTGTTTTCTCAGTTGGGTCCAGACGTTTGGAGATGGAGATGGTTTGGATTTGCTTCTAAGGTTCCTCAGGAAACTTCAAGACGAGAGAGAAGATCCTATGTATGTCTTAAACTCAATAAATATAATAATTCAGTTCAAGCATATTGTGTAGAGTTCATTGTGCAGTCAGTGCCGGTGAAGCAATCAATTAAGAGAATGCCAGAAAATATGCATCTATTCATTTAAAGTAGCATCTTTTATTTATAGAAATCATTTAATTATATATATATATATATATATATATATGTTTGCTATATATGCATACAATGAGACTCAATTATTCTTTAAAGAATTGTTGTAAAGTGTACTGATGGTAGTTATTTCATGTTTACTGATTTGTAAAGGGTAATTATCTTTTATTTATATTTGTTTTATTTTATTTAATAATAATGTTTGTTGTTGTTGTTGTTGTTATTATTAATTATAATAATTATATGTTTTGTTTTGTTATGTTATTTATTATAGTTTATTATTATTATATATTTGTTTTGTACATTTTATTATTATTGTTATTAATTATAATTATTATATATTTGTTTTGTTTTATTTATTATTATTATTATTTATGCTATTTATAATATTTGTTATATTTTATTTATTATTAAATTTATTTAATTTTATATTTATCATTATAAGTTATTATTATTTATAATATTTGTATATGTTTTGTTAATTTTGTAATTTTATTATTATTATTATTATTATTATTATTAATAATAATTATAATTATTATATATTTGTTTTGTTTGTTTTATTTATTATTTGTTGTATTTTTATTACTTATAACATTTATTTGCTTTGTTATTTTATTTATTATTTTTTATAGCTTTTATTATTTATTATCATAGCTTTTTATTGTTATATGTATTATTAATAATTCTATTATTATTATTATTATTTTAATTATTTATAATATTTGTATATTTGTTTTGTTAATTTTATTTATTTGTATTTTTATTATTATTAGTTATAATAATTGTTTTTTTTTGTTTATTTTATTTTTTATTTATTTTATTTTATATATTTTTTATTATTATTATTATTATTATTTATATTATTTATAGTATTTATAATAATTTTGTTATTTAATTTATTTTTAAATTTTATTATTAATAATATTATTGTTCATTATAATTATATATATTTTTTATTTTATTTATTATATATTATTATTATTATTATTATTTATACTAGTTATATATTTGTTTTGTTATTTATTATGCATTTGTTTTTATTATTATTATTATTATTATATCTGTTTCATTTAATTGTGTATTATGTACAGACATGTTGCATTTCCAAGTGCATCTCATTCTCAAAATCTTATAATTACAGCACCTTATTTGCAATTTAATAATTGTTCTAAACCTTGTTGCATTCTCAAGCATTTTTTAATCTACTTTAAAAAAATTACCTGCAAACTGGCAAGTAACTCTTTCATATACTCACCAGTGAAATATTCATATTTGGTGCTTGGCGAGTATTTAGTATAGTATTTTAAATGTATTTTTAACACACTTATTTCTCTCTCTCTCACTTTTTTCAGGAATGGTGGGATTGGTGTTAAATGTCAACATGAAATCATCCGATGTCTCAAAGCGTTTATGAACAACAAGGTGAGCACCGATCAGAGCTCATATTGAAAATTATTAATGTCTGTATACATCTATAAGGGATACTGCTTGTTAAATGGTCAGTAACCCTTCTGTGTGTGCTGTTGGGTATGTTTTCATCCAGTCCAGGGTGATTTTGAGAATTAATTTGGCCACGACTTTCTCTGTGTTTCAGCAAATGAGATTATTTTTGCTGACAAATCTTATTTTTACACATATTTTGGGAAAATGCTTTTGAAAGTTGTCAACCATGCACTCTGGGCAAATTGACTACCCTTTGGTTATGTTCGGGACTGTTTTTGCCCAATTGACTTCCATTATAATCACATTATTTAATCGCAAAGCCATGACAGCATATAATCATGCATTCTTTATTGTTGGTGGTTTTCCCTGTTGGGAAGAGGGACAATTTGTCATTTTTTTACTGTTGATCATCAGTTGCAGTGCAAAAAAAGCTTAGTTTCTGTCTTCTATAAGGTGTTGTGTGAAGTATAATGTGTGCATGTGTGTGTGTGTATTAGAGTGACTTTTGTGCAAATACCTTTATGTCTGATAAAATCAAAATAAGCCGCTCAGCTCTCAGAACTTCTAAAGGGTTAATGCTGCCAACTGATGATCAACAGTTAAAATGACAAATTGTAGCTCTCCCCAATAGGTAAACTAGCAACAATCAAGAATGCATGATTATATGCTGTCATCGCTTTGCAATCAAATAATGTGATTATAATGGAAGTCAATGGGGCAAAAACTGGCCCCAACATAACCAAAGGGGAGTCAATCTGGGATGCGTTTCCCAAACAACGACATAACTCGCGGCTGGCCTATCATAGTACGATGCACCGTTTGGGAAAAGAACGATGTTGTGACGAGTGTTTCCCAAAACCCGTAGTTTCTCTGTCGCAGATCCATCGCTTGAACCACGTTAGTTATAACGTAAAACGCCCATAATGATGCTCTAAATGGGGTGGAGTAACTTCTTCAGAGAACAACCCCATCATTTCTTTGTGCAAATTATATTGTTTTACACAAACACGCATTTAAAATAAAATCCAATATTAGTTTTGGTAAAAACATGCACTTGTTTTCCATATTAAATAAAATATATGTAAATGGCACATATAGGGCCTGTGTTTGCTTTACTAATATTATTGAGAAGTTGAACATTACATATTCTATTCTAAAACATAAAATCACTTACAAAAGCTAACACTATTCTAATATCATATATAAATCATATAAATAAATAAATAATGAGGTGATTTATTATAAATATATTTACTTTAATAATAATATTACTGATGATGATGATGATGATTATTATTTTTATTTAGTAAGATATATATATATATATATTTTTAAAGTCTACCTTTACAATTTGACACATGCAAGCCACTGCAGAAAGTTCTAACCAACAGGCACATGTCATATACAGTACAGATACTTAATAAATGACCTACTATAAATTAAAAGCATTAATGTACGGTATGCAGTGTTTTTTGTTTCCACAAGCTTTGGAGACGTAACATAAATTCGGCTTTCAAATAATAGGTCAGCTATAGCTTTCGCCATGAGGCTGTGTTCAAAATGACATCAATGTATTTAAAGTGCACTGCGAAGGGAGCACAATTGTAAACATGAAGATCGCTAAAACTGAACTGTAAAAATACTTTGAAAGCAAATTACACCTCAGAGAGTTGACCTTAATGCTTTTTTATTTTTAATAATACCAACTTTGAATGTTAGAATGTTCTAAATGTATAGGGCATAGGGAACTACGTCTCTAACTACAGCTCCAGAGGTGTCGTTTTAAGTGCTTAAGTTTGCGACGCAGTTTGCGAATGTTCGTTGGAGCGATGGATTTGGGAAACGACAAATCAACAAACTATGTTTGTAACGACGGAACTTGCGACCTTAGTTGGCTAACGATGGTTTTGGGAAACGCACCCCTGAACAATACACAAGGGTTAACAGGGTTTGCATGCTTCTTGAAAGTTTTTAAAAGTGTTTTAATTTCAGACATATGGATTCAAGGCCTGGAAAGAACTTAAAAACAAATTTTAAAATTGAAATTAAATTTGTTTACGGTTTTATTTAAACAATTGTGCTCAATTGTCAAAAACTGAACGCAAAAATTGAGAAATTCTTAAATTAAAGATCTAATTTTATTTTATTTACAAGTGTAGATTTTGTGTGCTGGTTGATTTGGTCAACACTTGTTGTTTTTAAATGTGCTAAATAGGGCTGTCAAAGTTAATCCTTTCTTCGGTGCACCGCGATGCAGATGGGGACAATTCGATATCGGTTCAGCAATAATCATAACCGGTTATTACGCACTGACGTCATTTATCCCCTATGCGCGATGTCGCGGTAGAATACTATGGCGAGGGAGGCGAGGGTGCGTAAAATAAACACTCTTACTATGTAAAAAGCAGATCTTTCACTGACACTGAGGAATGGTAAAGCACGAGCCGCTATTTCACTACTATGGAGAAATGCTGTTCCATCTCTGCCCCTCTCTCTCTCACACACACACACACTTTGGGCATTTGACCCGCCGTTGGCATATTCGTGAGGTAAATTTTCCTCTCCTCTCGGCTGTTAAAGCGAGTTTATTGTATTGTATTTATTCTATTATGGATTACCTGATAACCACGTATTATGCGCATATACACTGACCCACGGCTGTTTTTCCCGCGTCACTCATGGGTGAACAGCGCTTTCGTTTCTAAAGCCAAGTGCAGCCCTTTCTGTTGAGCGGGTGAAGACAATGACCAATCATAGGGGTGTAAGAAAAAGCAAGCGGTATAATATTTACATTAGTTTATTTGTTATGAATGCTCGTGCTGTCTTCTGTGCATGTATTGGAGTTTGGTTTGAAACATTCACAAAGAGTGTTTTCTTTGAGCAGGTCAAATTAAAGGTACAGTTCATATATCTGACTGCTTATATTAAAGGACACAATTGTATTACAAATAATATATAAATATAAACATATTTATAGATTTTAATACAATTTTTTTTTATTGTGTTGTAAAGAAAAAAATCTAATTATGTATGGAAAGCATCGTCAATGCACCGAGATATCAAATTGAACCAAATTGATGGCATGATAATCGTAAACGAACCGTGAGACCAGTGTAGGTTCACACCCCTAGTGCTACATGAATAAAACAAGCAAACAAACAAATAATGCACATTTTATGAATATTTCAGAAAGCACATTTGAAAATCACCAGTGTTGACCTCAGCAAATGTTTGTTAAAGTTGACTTTTAGATGTAAATATTCAGTGTAAGTGAAATGTTCAGTACAGTAAGGACTTGCATGGCACTGCATATGCTGGGGTATGTATGAGTTACAAAGGTGCTTGATTAAAAATGAATGTTGCTTTAAAAACGATCCTTGAATGAGCTGTTGATGAAAGTGTGTGTTAATGCGTTTGTGTCTCTTTCAGCACGGTCTGAAAGCCATGCTGATGTCTGCTGAAGGAATCCCCCTGCTCGTCCGCTCCATCAATCCTGACGTCCAGCACATGATGGTGGATGTGGTGCGCCTGCTGTCCGCCATCTGCATCCTGGACCATCCAGACAACATGTGAGTCTCTGTCAGGGATATAAAGTGTGTTTTTCTTCAGCTTAGTCCCTTTATTCATCAGGGGTCACCACAGCGGAATGAACCGCTAACTTATCTAGCATACGTTTCACACAGCGGATGCCCTTCCAGCTGCAACCTAGTATTGATAAACATCCATTCACACACACACGCTCATACACTACAGCCAATTTAGTTCATCAATTCCTCTATAGCGCATGTGTTTGGACTGTGGGGGAAACCGGAGCACCCGGAGGAAACCCACACCAACACGGGGAGAACATGCAAACTCCACACAGAAATGCCAACTGACCCAGCCGGGACTTCAACCAGCGACCTTCTTACTGTGAGACAACAGTGCTAACCACTGAGCCACCGTGCCAGCTTAAAATGAACGTACCATTAGTTTCACTAGTTAAAACAGGTGGCTGTGTAAACAAAGCAGCTCATCCAGTGAAATGATGTGAAAGTGTGTGATCTGAAGTGTTGTGTGTGTGTGTATTTCAGTCATGAGCGTGTTCTGGAGTGCATCACTGAACAGGCCGAAGAGCATGACATCGAGAGGTTTCAGCCACTGCTCTCCGGCATGCAGAAGAACTCCATCACCCTCAAGGTAAAACACACTGACTGCTGAACACAACACACTGCTTTACGACACTCCTACTCACTCACTCTCTCTCTCTCTCTGTGTGTGTGTGTGTGCTTGTGTGTGTGCTTGTGTGTTTGTGCACCTGTGTGTGTCTGTGCGCACATTTGTACATATTTGATTGTGCGTGTGTGTGTGTATGCTTGTACATGTGTTTGTTTGTGTGTGTATGCGTGTTTTTACATGTGTGTGTGTCTGTGCTTGTGTTTTTTCTGCACTTGCTCGTGTGTGTGTGTGTGTCATTGTACATGCATTTGTGTGTGTGTGTTTGTGTTTTGGCGTGTGTTTGTGTGTGTGTGTTTGTGTTTTGGCATGTGTTTGTGTGTGTGTGCATGTGTTTGTTGCGCATTTGTGTGTGTGTGTGTGTGTGTGTGTGTGTGTGTGTGTGCGTGCGTGTTTTTGCATGGTTGCGTGTGTGTGTTTTTACGTGTGTGTGTGTGCGCGCATTTGTTTGTGTGCGTCTGTGCTTGTATGTGTTTTTTCTGCACTTGCTTGTGTGTGTGTGTGTGTGTGTGTGTCATTGTACATGCATTTGTGTTTGTGCATGTGCTTGTACATGTGTTTGTGCATGTGTGTGTGTTTTTACATGTGTTTGTGCATGTTTATGTGTGTATGTGTGTCTGTGTTTGTATGGGTTCATTGTGCATGTGTGTGCGTGTGTTTGTATATGTGTTTGTTTGTGTGTGTGTGCGGACGTGTGTGCGCACTTGTGTTTCCATGTGTGTGCGCGGGTCTTTATGCATGTGTGTGTGTGCACACTTGTTTTGTGTGTGTGTGTGCATGTGTTTGTTGCGCATGCATTTGTGTGTGTGTGTGTGTTTTTGCATGGTTGCTTGTGTGTGTTACATGTGTGTGTGCGCGCATTTGTTTGTGTGCGTCTGTGCTTGTATGTGTTTTTTTTGCACTTGCTTGTGTGTGTGTGTGTGTGTGTGTGTCATTGTACATGCATTTGTGTTTGTGCATGTGCTTGTACATGTGTTTGTGCATGTGTGTGTGTTTTTACATGTGTTTGTGCATGTTTATGTGTGTATGTGTGTTTGTATGGGTTCATTGTGCATGTGTGTTTGTATATGTGTTTGTTTGTGTGTGTGTGTGTGTGTGTGGACGTGTGTGCGCACTTGTGTTTCCATGTGTGTGCGCATGTGTTTGTTGCGCATGCATTTGTGTGTGTGTGTTTTTGCATGGTTGTGTGTGTGTGTGTTTTTACATGTGTGTGTGTGTGTGTGTGTGTGTGTGTGCGTGCGCGCATTTGTTTGTGTGTGTCTGCTTGTATGTGTTTTTTCTGCACTTGCTTGTGTGTGTGTGTGTCATTGTACATGCATTTGTGTTTGTGCATGTGCTTGTACATGTTTTTGTGCATGTGTGTGTTTTTTTTACATGTGTTTGTGCATGTTTGTGTGTGTATGTGTGTCTGTGTTTGTATTTGTTCATTGTGCATGTGTGTGCGTGTGTTTGTTTGTTTGTTTGTTTGTGTGTGTGTGTGTGTGTGTGTGTGTGTGTGTGAGTGAGTGTGTGTGTGTTTGTGTGTGTGTGTGTGTGCGTACATGTGTTTGTTGTGCATGCATTTGTGTGCGTGTGTGTGTGCGTGTGTGTGTGCGCGTGTGTGTGTGTGTGTGTGTGTGTGTGTGTGTGTGTGTGTGTGTGTGTGTAGGCTGGCTGTATGCAGCTGATCAATGCCCTGATCAGTCGGGTGGAGGAGCTGGACTTCAGGATCCACCTGCGCTCAGAGCTCTCCAGGCTGGGCCTCAGAGACATGCTGAAGGTCAGAACTAAACACCACACTCAACACCTTCATTAGTACATTTACTCTTACAGCTTTACTGTATCCTTCTTACATTTCTGGGACAGGTAAACTACTGAACACTAGTTAGGAAAATCATACAGTATTGAACAGGTCAGTTTGTTTTAAATTACTCCTATAAATGTCTGTCTGTCTCTCTCTCTGTGTGTAGGACGTGCGTGCGATCGAGAACGAGGAGCTGAAGGTGCAGCTGCAGGTGTTTGATGAGCAGGCTGATGAAGACACTGAAGATCTGCGCGCTCGACTGGACGACATCCGCATTGAGATGGAATATCCTTCACACACTCATCATGACAGTAGTACTAGTAAAGAATTATCTTCTGTCATCATGGCAAACACACAATCAATTCATTATTAGCATTTAATTTGTAAAACCGTTATATTAAACAATGTGGTAACTGAATTCAAATTTCACAGGACGCCTGGTAATTTGCCCCACACACTGTACATACAACTACACTCAGCGGCCACTTTATTAGGTACTTTATGAGTGTCCAACTGCTCGTCCTAACAACACGCTGTGACGAGATTGTTATGAGTGATGAGCCATTTGGCTGTTTGCCACCACAAAACACGGCAGAAATTTAAATACAGCCTTTCAGAAGCACAGAATATGCACTCACTCACAAAACGGTAAGGTTTAGAATCCATTTAATACATGTTAACCCTCTTTAACATCATTAAAGGTGAAGTGAACTTTCTGCTTTCAGTATATGGTAATACACGTCATGTAAATGCATTCAAACTCGCATTGTTAGCATTTAGCACTGAATAAAGCACACAAGGCTTACCTGAGGTGATCTGTCATAGGTTTCTGTTGTTCAGCTGTGAGAAATAGAAGCCGCTTCTAATAAATCAATTCGAGGTGTTGGTTAGAACCAAACTCCTTTTAATATGGAGAATATTCCCTCAATCGCGTGTCGTTGCTTTTATTTAGAACACAGTTTAAAATCCCTCAAACTGGCAACCCGGCGTACCTTTATTATGATTCAGGACTGCAATATATGCAAATTTCTAATCAGCCAATCACATGGCAGCAACTCAATGTAGACATGGTCAAGACGATCTGCTGCAGTTCAAACTGAGCATCAGAATGGGGAGGAAAGGGGATTTAAGTGACTTTGAGGCTCACCAAAACTGGACAATAGAAGATTGGAGAAACGTTGCCTGGTCTGATGAGTCTCCATTTCTGCTGCCACATTCAGATGGTCGGGTCAGAATTTGGCCTCAACAACATGAAAGCATGGATCAATCCTGCCTTGTATCAGCGGTTCAGGCTGGTGGTGGTGGTGTAATGGTGTGGGGGAGATTTTCTTGGCACACTTTGGGTCCATTAGTACCAATTGAGCATCATGTCAACGCCACAGCCTACCTGAGTATTGTTGCTGACCATGTCCATTTCTTTATGACCACAGTGTACTCATCTTCTGATGGCCACTTCCAGCAGGATAACACACCATGTCATAAAGCGTGAATCATCTCAGACTGGTTTCTTTAACATGACAATGAGTTCACTGTACTCAAATGGCCTACACAGTCACCAGAGCTCAATCCAGTAGACCTTGTTGAATCTATGCCATGAACGATTAAGGCAGTTCTGAAGGCAAAAGGGCGTACAACCAGGTACTAGTAAGGTGTACCTAATAAAGAGGCCGGTTAGTGTATATTGAGCTCAAATGATTTGGAGTAAAACTTATTTGAAGGTTGACACTGAAAAAAATCCACAAGTTATATTTTATTCACGTAAACGGTTATACTTTGTATTAATATTTTAATTGATCTTATATTTGGCTTTGTTTTATTACTTTAGTCTTTATATGTGTGTATAATTTTTAAGGTTTTTGATGTGGGCTTTGAAAAGCACAGGTGTTTTGTAGGTCTGGGAGGATTTCCCTTGATCTCAATGCAGTTCACAAACTGGCCGCCAGGTGTCTCAAAAGTGCACAATCATAAATGTATTTATTAATTTATTTTATTTTCGAGTCAAAGCCACCCCTTAGCTCTTTTTGGGCACAGTACAAGATTTTGTCATAGAAAAAAGTAAAAATAAAAATCAATAAATTATCACAGATTTTTCAGTCATTTCAAACCACTTTAACTTCATGATTCCTATTGTAGTGTAATTACTAACACGAACAAACAATTTCTTGCCAGGTGGCTCAGTAGTGCACACTTTATTTATTTATGTATTTATTTGCCAGCTGAAACCACCCCTTAGCTCACAGAGAGTCTAATAGGTAATATATGTAATAATAGAATAATAACTAATATATTTTTACTAACATGAACAAGCAATTTGCAATACTTGTACAGCATTTATCAATCATAGTTTAACATTTGCTAATGCGCTATTAAAATCCAACGCTGTGCTTGTTGTTATTATTAGTTAATGCAAGTTAACATGAACTAACCATAAACAACTGTATTTTCATTCACTAATGTTAACTGTGATGAATAAATGCCTTGATGTATTGTTCATTATTTGTTCATGTTAGTAAATAATTTAATTAACATTAACTACATGTCCTTGATGTAACTAATAGTTTGTATTAAGATATTTGAATGTACATTAGCAAAAGTATAGTAATGTTCTTTATTTGTTAGAGAGACATTGGAAAATGGTTGTGATACAAAAAAAATATAGGACTGGTTTGGTGCACAAGACTTTAATTAACATTGCAAATGGGCTAAAAAAAACAACACAGAAGTGCAAAATATGGACTTAAGGTTTTTAAAATTCTGATTGTCCAGTTTTGTCCACCAGGTGGCATCAGAAAGTAGCCTAGTTTAGTTAATGCCAGCCTTAATAAATCATTTACAAAACAGTAAAGAAATATATATTTTTAATTAAAGATAGTATTAAAGTTTTAGTCGCACTGTTTTAAAGTCTATAATTTTTTTTTTATATATAATATATAAAAATTAATTAATTATAAATATATATATATATATATATATATATATATATATATATATATATATATATATATATATATATATGTGTTTATTTATATTTATTTATTTATTTACTTTAGATATTATTTCTATGTTCTTTTTAATATCTAGTAATAATATTATATTTAACATATATACAATTTTATATTTACATTTACATATACAAAATGTTTTATAGACTTATTATACATATATTAATATAATATACTATAAGAAATGCAGCTTTACTACTGTTAAATAAATGTTTAGTTTGCCATTTCATTCATATATATATATATATATATATATATATATATATATATATATATATATATAATCTTTTTTTTTTTTTTTTGCTTTTTATAAAATAGTTGTTTACTTTTTAATATTTTACATATATTTTTAATGTTTTATTTATATTCATGTTTTTTTTTTTTTTACATGTTATTTACATTCCTTTTGTATTTTTTACTGTGTGTGTGTGTGTATTACATTTAATTTTTATTTTTTTTGATAATTTAAAATGCTTAATTGAGTATTAATAGGTTTGTGTGAAGTGTATTAGTTGTTATTCTTTGACTCTGAGCGTCACTGATGTGACTGAAGTCTTCCAGATCTTGATGAACACAGTGAAGGACTCTAAAGCTGAGCCTCTGTTTCTGTCTCTGCTCCAACACCTGCTGCTGGTGCGAAACGACTACATGTCCAGGTATGAGGACTAATGCACCCACGTTTGACATATGCTGCTCATATATAAGCTGGAGCTTCAGGGGTTATTGGACTGTCACTCACTGATGTTTGAGCCGTCAACCTCTGTGTGGGTGAAAGATGGCAGAAAGGCAGGTTATTGTGCGTTTGCGGAGCGAGAAGAAAAGCTGTCAAGAGTTGAGATGAATGAAGAGTTCAGATAGAATAAGCCTGAATTGTACACTTGAGAATCTGATGCGGTTAAAAAAGATGTTCGAAAACTGGAGAGCTCAGCTGCTGTTTGTTTTCGACAAAACGGGGTTATTATTATTAGCAGTAGAAAACCCAAACCAGGAAAGAGAACTAATATTTATTTATTATTATATGAATTATTAACCCACTAGTGAGATTGTAATTTTTAATAATATTTTTAAGTGATGTTTCAAGGAGCAAGGACATTTTCAGAGTATTTACTGTAATCAGACCCCCTAGTTTTTCACGATTTGTTTGCAGTTCAGCAGATGATCCATCAGAAAAATCCACCTTCTGACACTTTTCCAAATGATCAACTAGAAGTCCAGTTATTATTTGCTGGTCTTACAACTCGACGACAACACTTTAGTCAGGTAGTGTATAATAGGGGCATAATAGTTCCCCTTTTTAATGTGCAATTCATGCTATTAACAGAAGACTTTAGCTCAATAAACTACTAATGATCTGCTTATTAATAGTTAGTGAGATTGGCTTTAGGTATTGGGTAGGATTAGGCGTATAAAATAAGATCAGACTTTTATAAATGTTAATAAACAAGTAATATCTTAATAATAGGCAGGTAATGAGCCAGTAGTAAATGATGCGAGTTGTTTCTTAAACTAAAGTGTTACCAAAAAAAAAAAAACGTACATGTTTGGCACAAAAACAAAGTGAATAAATGAAGTGAGAAGGCAGATTATTGGCTGAAGTGTCTCTTTAAGAGTCGAGACTGTAGCTCAGAGAGATGGATGATGGAGACATGTTTGATGGATGGCCAGCAGGAGGCGGATGCCAATGGTGACCGGCTCTAAATAAGAACCTAGACACTGACACCCCTGCTTCAATTAACTGACACACACACACACACACACACACACACACACACACACACACACACACACACACACACGTCTGCCCATTTATATGGTTTTCTTGGCAGAGAAACTATTTTAGTGGAGAAAAGAAACACAAGTTTGTTTCATGTTTCTTTAACCTGGATGTCTAAACACACACACACACACACACACACACACACTCACACACTTATTTTATCGCAAAAAAATCCTGTCACACACACACATACAGAACGACAGAGAACAGAGAAGACCTGGTGGGAGTGTGAAAAGACAGATTGTGTGTGTGTGTGTGTGTGTGTGTGTGTGTGTGTTGGTTTGTAAATGCTTTCAGGATGTCAGACTTGTTGCTTGTTCCTTGTCTGCTCAATGTGATCCGACAGGCAGGAAATTGGAGAGCCTGTTTCTGTCCTGAGAGAGTGTGTGTGTGTGTGTGTGTGGAATGTTTTGAATACAACGCCAGTGTATACACTGTACATCAAGTCCCCGTGAAATCCGAATTGACGTTGTTTGGCTTTATTCGCGATTATGTTGGCATGAATGTTTTCAGTAAGCTGGTGTGCTCCAAATCATTGACCACATTCATGTTTGGACAGTAAATGCGTTCAGAACGTACACTCTCTCTCTCTCTCCTGCTGAAACGCTTCAGTGATGTTGATGACATCACTCTGCACTTAAGATACTCATCCGTTTTTCTGTCCAATCAAATGCTTTGGAGATTCTAAAGTGTCCCGCCCCCAAATAGACGGCTGATGACAGGTACTTTATTCTGCTTAGTACGCTATATTAGAGCTATTATTAGTATACTGGTTAATAGATATCCTTATAACTAACAGACTGATATTAACATCTAAAAAACTTGATTATAATTTCACGGGGACTTTAAAACCCTACAGTTCCTCCAATCTTTTCATTGCACTGCAGAAGCAAGGTCAAGCCAAGTGCACTGCATTATGGGATGCAGCGTCTCACACAGAGCACTCTGTTGTTTTCTGTGCGTTTACCAAATGTAGTGAGTCACTTGGGTTTTTTTCTGCATAATGAAACTTCATTTACTGAGCACAGCATCCGTCCAGCAGGAGTAATGAGAGCACTACATGCGGCACGTCTGCAGCACTGGCATACTAATTCCCTTCTTCTGTTTATACTTCTGTTGTTAAGGCCTACCCTTCCATTCATTCATTCATTCTCTAATTCAAAAGAAGATATTTTGAGGAATGTTGGTAACTATTGACTTCCATAGCATTTGTTTTTTCTACTACGGAAGTCAATGGTTACCGGTTTCCAACATTATTCAAAATATCTTCTTTTGTGTTTAACACTTTGTGGTGAACTATCCCTTTAAATATTCTTCTTCTTCTACATGTGCTTAAATAAATATGCACGAACGCTTCTATTCTTTATGGTTTATTAAGTCATACTATTTAACCGTAAGTTATGAGCAGATTAGAGGAAATAAATGTGATGTAAAGACGTAAATGATTGGAAGTCAATGGATACCCGTGTTCAGCATTCTTCAAACTATCTTCTTTTGTGTTTAACTACATAAAAGCATGTCTTTTTCATGGTTTATAAAGTCATACATTCAGAGGAATGAGTTCAGGGTTGTTAAATGACGGATTTCAGATGAACTGAGTATTTAATTGTCCATTATGAGCAGAGATGAGGAATACATGTGATGTAAAGAGGTAAATGCAGTGAAGTCAATGGTTACCCGTTTTCAGCATTCTTCAAAATATCTTCTTTTGTGTTCAACTGCATTAGAAACATCTCTTCTTCATGGTTTATAAAGTCATACCATTTATTTGTAGACTATGAGCAGATTAAATGAATGTGATGTAAAGAGGTAAATGCATGTAAGTCAATGGTTACCCATTTTCAGCATTCTTCAAACTATCTTCTTTTGTTCAACTGCATAAAACACATCATGCTTTATAAAGCCATGCAGGCAGAGGAAGGATTTGAGCGTTGTTAAATGATGAATTTCAGGTGAAGAGAGCATTTAATTATAGATTATGAGCAGATTAGAGGGAGGAATGTGATGTAAAGAGGTAAATGCATGGATGTCAATGGTTACCTGTTTTCAGCATTCTTCAAATGATCTTCTTTAGTGTTTAACTGCATTAACACAGTTTATAAAGTCACACCATGTAATTGTACATTACGAGAAGATAAAATAAACTAATGTGATGTAAAGAGGTAAATGCATGGAAGTCAATGGTTCCCTGTTTTCAGCATTCTTCAAAATATCTTCTTTTGTGTTCAACGGTATTAGAAACATCTCTTCTTCATGGTTTATAAAGTCATACCATTTAACTGTAGATTATGAGCAGAGAAGACAAATGAAAGAGGTAGATGTATAGAAGTCAATGGTTACCCGTATTGAGCATTCTTCAAAATATCTTCTTTGTTTAACTGCATAAAAAAACATCATGGTTTAAAAGTCATAGAGGCAGAGGAATGAGTTCAGGGTTATTAAATGACGGATTTCAGATGAACTGAGCATTTAATTGTAGATTATGAGCAGAAAAGAGGAATGAATGTGATGTAAAGAGGGAAATGCATGGAAGTCAATGGTTACCCGTTTCAGCATTCTTCAAAATATCTTCTTTTGTGTTCAACTGCATTAGAAACATCTCTTTTTCATGGTTTATAAAGTCATACCATTTATTTGTGGACTATGAGCAGATTAAAAGAATGTGACGTAAAGAGGTAAATGCATGTAAGTCAATGGTTACCCGTTTTCAGCAGTCTTCAAACTATCTTCTTTTATGTATAACTGCATTAACAGTTTATAAAGTCACACCATGTAATTGTAGATTACGAGAAGATAAAATAAATGAATGTGATGTAAAGGGGTAAATGCATGGAAGTCAATGGTTACCCATTTTCAGCATTCTTCAAAATATCTTATTTTGTGTTTAACTGCATAAACATCTCTTCATGGTTTATAAAGTCATACCAATTTAATTGTAGATTGTGAGCAGAGTAGAGCATTACATGTGATGTAAAGAGGTAAATGCATGAAAGTCAATGGTTACCCGTTTTCAGCATTCTTCAGAATATCTTCTTTTGTGTTAGACTGCAAAGAAAACATCTCTTCTTCATGGTTTACAAGGTCATATCATTTATTTGTAGATTATGAGCAGAGAAGAGGAAGGAATGTGATGTTAAGAGGTAAATGCATGGAAGTCAATGGTTAGCTGTTTTCATCATCCTTCAAAATATCTTCTTTTGTGTTTAACTGCATGAAAACATCTCTCCTTCATGGTTTATAGTCATACAGGCAGAGGAATGAGTTCAGGGTTGTTAAGTGATGGATTTCAGGTGAACGGCTCATAATCTACAATTAAATGCTCAGAGTAGAGGAATAACTGTGATGTAAAGAGGTAAACAAGTGAGAATTAGAGTTTTGGGAGAGCTAGAGAAGTGCGTGTTTCTCCGGTGTTTCTCTGCTGCCGTCAGCAGAAAGTCTTCATGCGAGTTTCTCTTCAGCGATTAATATGCTGACACACGGCAGAAAGTGACGACGCCTCCATATAATTATCCTCCAAATATAACCGCAGCTCAAATCCCCGAGCGGCTCGTCTGCCCACAAACAAACTCTCATTCCGCCGCTTTAATCACTGACGAGAGAGAATTAATTAGGATTATTCTGATTTCTGCAAAAGCCTCTGGTTAAAACTCGGAGCAGATGCTGTGGTTTTACACGGACACTAGGGGTCTCTCTCGCTCCACCGAAAAAATTTAGAGTTTTTGAGAGAGAGAGTGAGAATAGAGGGCAGAAATAGAGGAAAAAGAAACAGCTTGGTGGAAAATGAAGAACATATCGAGTTCGTTTCACACCAGGTCAAGATGGCAGATTCCACACAAATGGACTGTCTGGAAAAGCTCACACACACTGACACACAGGTGTGTTTTCAAACACACACACAACGATACACTAAAATGACGTTGCACTAGTCAATTACACACAATTCCATATGGGCTGTGTTTCAAATCTAGTGCAGCTGTCTACCTAGGCAGCATTTCTGAGCATCACAGATGAAAAAAGATGGCTACAATTGAGTCTGGTTTTAAGTTTAGAGGGGAAAAGACGTCTGTTTCATGGTTCATTTACTAATATTCTATAAATAGTCTTATTTTATATTTTGAATGAATTTAAAATGTCATTCACTGAAATAGTAGTACATAATCAATCCTGAACTCATTCCTCTGCCTGTATGACTTTATAAACCATGAAGAAGACATGTTTTTTATGCAGTTAAACGCAAAAGAAGATAGTTTGAAGAATGCTGAAAACGGATAACCATTGATTTTCCATGCATTTACCTCTTTACATGACATTCATTCCTCTCATCTGTTCATAATCCTCCTGCCTGCATGGCTTTATAAAGCATGTTTTTATGCAGTTAATCAAAAGAAGATAGTTTGAAGAATGCTGAAAAAGGGGTGACCATTGACTTCCATGCATTTACCTCATTACATCACTTTTTGTCCTCTAATCTGTTCATAATCTACAAATAAAAGGTATGACTTTATAAACCATGAAGAAGAGATGCTTTTATGCAATTAAATGCAAAAGAAGATAGTTTGAAGAATGCTGAAAACCGGGTAACCATTGAATTCACTTTATATCACATCCCTTCCTCTTATCTGCAAAATAATCTATAATTAAATGCTCTCTTCACCTGAAATTCATCCTTTAACAACGCTCAAATTCTTCCTCTGCCTGCATGGCTTTATAAAGCATGATGTGTTTTATGCAGTTAAACAAAAGAAGACAGTTTGAAGAATGCTGAAAATGGGTAACCATTAACTTGCATGCATTTCCCTCTTTACATCACATTCATTCCTCTTATCTGTTCATAATCCTCCTGCCTGTATGGTTTTATAAAGCATTTATTGTACAGTTAAACAAAAGAATATAGTTTGAAGAATGCTGAAAATGGGTAACCATTGACTTCCATGCATTTACCTCTTTACATCACATTTTGTCCTTTAATCTGCTCATAGTCTACAATTAAATGGTATGACTTTATAAACCATGAAGAAGAGATGTTTTTATGCAGTTAAACATAAAAGAAGATAGTTTAGGGAATGCTGAAAACAAGTAACCATTGAATTCCATGCATTTACCTCTTTACATCACATCCCTTCCTCTAATCTGCTCATTATCTATAATTAAATGCTTACTTCATCTGAAATTCATCCTTTAACAAACATGAACTCATTCATCTGCCTGTATGGATTCATAAACGATAAAGAGGAGATGTTTTTTATTCAATTGAACAAAAAAGAAGATAGTTTGAAGAATGCTGAAAAAAACGGGTAACCATTGACTTTTTTATTTTATATTTTGAATTAATTTAAAATGTCATTTAGTGAAATATTAGTACATAAGCCATATTTAAGCACATGTAGAACAAGACTCGTATTAAAAGACCCTATTTGAAGGGGTAGTTCACTACAAAGTCAAAAGTATTTGCTCTGTCTCAAATTGTTTTAAACCTTTATTGAGTTTCTATCTTCTGTTGATCACAAAAGAAGATGTCTTGAAGAATGCTGAAAACCTGTAACCATTGACTTCCATAGTCAAACAAAAACAAATACAATGGAAGTCAATGGTTACCGGTTTCCAGCATTCTTCAAAGTATCTTTTTTTGTGTTCAACAGAAGAAAGAAACTCAGTAAGGTTTGAAATAAGTAAGAGTAAGTGATGACCTAATTAAAATTTTAGGGTGAACTATGCCTTTAAGAATCACAGTAAAACACTTATTACAAGTATACACACACACACACACACACACACATTTTCATTGTTCTTCCTTGCCGCTATACTCGTGCCTCTTACATTTATTTTTTTTTGACTTTATTAATATTGTCCTAATAAACATCGGTTATGATTATTTCATTTGTTGTTTGTTTTCATCTGGCGTGGTGTGTGTGAAATGTGCTATATAAATAAACCTAAAGCCCAAAATAGTGCAGAGTGTGTGTGATTTTACAGGGTCACTGGAGGTCAGGCTGGACGGCTGAACAGTGTGATGAGAGTCTGAGATATTGTTTTATGAACTGGCTGCTCAATATCTGGGGCTTCTGTAGGTTGACTGTGTGTGTGTGTGTGTGTGTGTGTGTTTCAGGCCGCAGTACTATAAACTCATCGACGAGTGTACGGCACAGATCGTCCTGCACAGGAATGGCTGCGATCCTGACTTCAAATGCAGGAAGTTTGAACTGGAAGTGGGTCATTTGATTGGTAAGAGACACGCACACACGCACACACACACACACACACACACACACACACACACACACACACACACACACACACACACACACACACACACACACACACACACAGAAGCAAAAACACACACACACACACAGAAGCAAAAACACACACACACACACAGAAGCAAAAACACACACACACACACACACACACACACACACACACACACACACACACACACATATATACACAAAACAAACCAAAGGATACACAAACAAAACTCACATCACAGATAACAACCATGCACGCAAACAAACACACACTCATACACACAAATAACATGCACACAAATATAAACACACACAAAACACAGACATACATGAAATACACAAACAAAAAGACACACAAAGAAACACACGCACACACAAAAACACACAAACAAAGACACACCCGCAAACAAAAACACAGAAAACACACGCAAAATACAAAAGCACACACACACACACACACACACACACACACACACACACACACACACACACACACACACACACACACACACACACACACACACACACAAACAAACGGAAACATGCACACAAATGCACAAACGCAGACACAAACACACACAAACAAAAACAAACACATAACGTACACGCCCACCATAAAACACACACAAAGAAAAAAACACACATACACACAAATAAAAATGCACATCGCAAACAAGACACACATACAAAGCACAAACACACACTCAGGCACACAAAACACACGCAAACAACAACTCGTACACACAAACAAAAACATACACATATGGACACACAAACAAACAACACACACAGACAAAATGATGCACAAATACACACACAAACAAAAACACACACATAACATACATACACGCCCACCATAAAACACACACGCAAAAAAACCACACACACCCAAAGACAAAAAACACAAATACACACAAAAACGCACATCGCAAACAAGACACACAAACAGACACACACGCACACAAAACACACTCAAACAACACATACACATAAACAAAAACATATACACATATGCACACACAAACAAAACACACACGCATAGCCACACAAACAAAACACAAAAATACACACAAAGCACACATACATACACACAACACAAACAAAAACGCACACAAAAACATGCACAAACACACACACACGCATATCATACACGCCCACAAAAAAAACACACGCAAAGAAAAACACACATACACAAAGAAAAACGCAAACAAAGACTCAAACACCCACTAACAAAAACACCCACCCACACACACGCACACCCAAAACACACGCAGACAACAACACATACAAAAGCACACACAAACAAAAACGTATACATACACACAAATAGCATGCACACAAAAACACACACACATGCAGAAAAACACAAGCAAACAAAAACACACATTACAAACAACACGCACATGCACGCAAACAAAAAACACACACAAACAAAAACATGCACAAATACACACAAACAAAAGCACACACATATGCACACACAAACAAACAACACACACACAGACAAAATCATGCACAAATACACACACAAACAAAAACACACACATAACATACATACATGCCCACCAAAAAACACACACGCAAAAAAAAACACACAAAGAAAAAAACACAAATACACATCGCAAACAAGACACACAAACAGACACACACGCACACAAAACACACGCATACACACAAACAAAAACATATACACACGCAAACAAAACACAAACGCATAGCCACACAAACAAAACACAAAAAGACACACAAAGCACACATACATACACACAACACAAACAAAAACACACACAAAAACATGCACAAACACACACACACACACACACACACACACGCATCTCATACACGCCCACAAAAAAACACACGCAAAGAAAAACACACATACACAAAGAAAAACGCACATCGCAAACAAGACACACCTCAAACACCCACTAACAAAAACACCCACACACACGCACACCCAAAACACACGCAGACAACAACACATACAAAAGCACACACAAACAAAAACATATACATACACACAAATAGCATGCACACAAAAACACACACACATGCAGAAAAACACAAGCAAACAAAAACACACACACACATGCACAAAAACACAAGCAAACAAAAACACACGCACGCATGCACAAAAACACAAGCAAACAAAAGCACACATTACAACAACACTCACATGCACGCAAACAAAAAACACACACAAACAAAAACATGCACAAATACACACAAACAAAAACACACATATGCACACACAAACAAACAACACACACAGACAAAATCATGCAAAAATACACACACAAACAAAAACACACACATAACATACATACACGCCCACCATAAAACACACACGCAAAAAAAAACACACACAAAGAAAAAAACACAAATGCACATCGCAAACAAGACACACAAACAGACACACACGCACACAAAACACACGCAAAACCCCTAAACTCAACCCTCACAGGAAACACTCTGCATTTAGCATTCTCAAAATACTTACTTCTGTGATTTATGAGCAAGTTTACAGAAATATAACCTATAGATATAGAAATAAAATCCCCACTGAGATATAAAAACAAGTTCACACACACAGGAAAAACACAAGTC
Organism: Danio kyathit; assembly: GCA_903798195.1. NCBI lineage: Eukaryota > Metazoa > Chordata > Actinopteri > Cypriniformes > Danionidae > Danio > Danio kyathit. Next base: position 3,401,987 of record LR812532.1, read on the forward strand.
ACTGTAATGCTGCACGTGTCCACAGGGTGGCAGAGTTCAGACTGTCTTCAAATATATCAGAACGTCTCAAATCTCATCCAGAATAATCCGGCGTGACATTGAGACGCTCACAATACAAGCTCTTTAGGATTTCCTGCAAATAAGCTCATTTGGCTGATGATTATTATTAGTATGAAGTGTTTGGCTCACATCAGCTGTGTGGGACGCGTGCTTTAAGTTAGTAATTCACACAATTCTACATTGGGTTAGACCAGGGGTGCTCAATCCTGTTCCTGGAGATCAACCTTCCTGCATAGTTCAGCTCCAACCCTGATCAAACACACCTGAACCAATTAATTAGGACCTAAACAGAACTTGATAATTACAGGGAGGTGTGTTTGATATGGGTTGCAACAGAAATCCGCAGTAAGGTAGGTCTCCAGGAACAGGATTGAGCACCCCTGGGTTAGATGATATTAAATTGAACAAACCAGTAATAATTATCATCAGTAATCTGTTTTAAAATCATAAACGCTGTGTTTCTGATATCCCCCCCCACACTTTTCATGAAAACCGGGACCGTCAGCAATTCTGCACATGCCCTAGGGAACGGCCTGTTAAAGACATTTGGGATTATCAGTGGGTTTGTGAAGCATGCTGAGCACATTTCCCATTAATTGAGTTGTGTATATTTCTGTTTTGAGATGAAATGAGTGCAATAATTTCTTATGAATGTCATATATATATATATTTTTTTTTTCAATTGAACGTGTCAGACTATGGGTTTAAACAAAATAAATAATATTAAAATAAATAAATACTGTATATAATAAAGGGTGGCACAGTGGCTCAGTGCTTAGCACTGTGGCCTCCCAGCAAGAAGGTCGCTGGTTTGAGTCCCGGCTCAGTTGTCATTACTGAGTTTGCATGTTCTCCCGGTGTCATTGTGAGGTTCATCATCATCAAAGCACATGACCTGATGATTTGCCCCTTCAGTGTTCACAAGAAGGAGCAGTAACTGCTTCATTCCGGACGTCTTTCAGGGATGTAATTGTAGATCACTCATCTTAGATGGCCGGCCAGGTCTAGGAAGAGTTCAAACATCTTCCACTTACGGATGATGGAGGTCGCTGTGCTCAATGGAACTTTCAGAGCAGCAGAAATGTTTCTGTAACCTTCCCCAGCCTTGTGCCTCGAGACAATCCTGTCTCGGAGGTCTACAGACAATTCCTTTGTCTTCATGCTTGGTTTGTGCTTTGACATGCACTGTCAACCCTGGGCCCTTATATAGACAGGTGTATGCCTTTTCAAATCATGTCCAATCAACTGAGTTGACCACAGGTGAACTCCAATGAAGCTGCTGAAAGATCTCAAGAATGATCAGTGGAAACAGAATGAACCTGAGCTCAATTTAGAGCTTCACGGCAAAGGCTGTGAATACTGATGTACATGTGATTTATCAGCTTTTTTAGTTTTAATAAATCTGCAACAATTTCAAAAACTCTTTTTTCACGTTGTCATTATGGGGGATTGTGTGTAGAATGTTGAGGAAATAAAGCTGTAACATAAAAAAATGTGGAAAAGTGAAGCGCTATCAATACTTTCCGCATGCACTGTACATATATACATACACACACATGCATACATGCCAATAATCATTAGTTAGGTGGTTGTCCCACCCCTACACACTAGTAATGGGCGATTTAAACGATATGCGATATAAACGATACAAAATTGGCCTACGATAGAGATTCTAATTCTATTGCACTATCGCGATAATGCATGTTTGATGACGCAATCTACCCGCGAAATTAAGAGCAACAGCAACAACAGCACTAAGCAACGCTTGGCACCGAATGGCGGCGTGTCGCACAAGTTGCGAGCCTCATGCATGGCATATTGTGGCTTGTCTACATCAGTGCCTCCCACACAGATTTGACCTGGGCGGCCGATATACTATTGGGGCGGCCCGGTTCTGTGTTCGCGAGAAACTGAGAACACTCTGCCACAGACTCGCTCGCATGCTCTGCATGCAGACCCACAGAGACGCGCTGTATCGCGCTGGATACAGAACTGTTGTTCTGATTTGGGAGCAGCTTTAAGAAGAGCGCGAAGACTAAATAGACTGATCCAGCTCATTATTTGGGGTGACAATACATTTTCCCCGGACATGTCCAAGAATCTGCTTTCGCTTTCGATATTAATTGTATTCATTTTTGCATTACTTTATTCGCAAACTTTGTCTGGTGCATCTCAATCTCTCAGCAGCACCAACACTACAGCAGACAGAGAGAGAGGGAGAGAGAGAAAGAGCAGACCAAGACACCAGTTTTAATTTCATTAGGAGAACAAAATGTTTAAAACAAAATGTGTTACCTTAGGCTGAAGATTAGAAATATGTTTTTATTTAAAGTATCTGCAATACACAATTTTATTTGACTTTTTAATACTGGAAGTATTTTCAGTACAGTGTAAGTTCCTTAACGAAACACCAGTTTTTTTGTTCATTGCAACTTGGCATTTAGGAACCAAGGACTTAAAAGAAAAGTCTTTCTTTCTGAAAGGCACTACATTTAGTTTATTTATCTGCAACATTGTGTTGTTTAATTACAGTTTTGCTTTTGCACAATAAATGTTCTCAAAATGACATGCAACGTTTCTTTATTTCTTTAACCAAAAATAGCAGTTTGGCTTTCCTAAGGGTCTATGTAACCTGTTCTGAAATGGTTCTTTTATAATTTATATATCGCAATATATATCGTTATCGCAAGAGGCTGCAATGTATATCGCAATATGGATTTTAGGCCATATCGCCCATCCCTACTACACACACATTCATGCGTACATGCATACATGCGCACATACATGCAAATCATCGTCAGTTATGTGGTTGTCCCACCCCTACACACGAGATGGCTGAAAGAGGCTACTCAGATGAAAACGTCACTTATATCAGTTGTATATTGTCACTTTTTATTGTCAGTAAGTGCATTGTAACATGGGCAACTGTCATTTATTTGATTACACTCAAACACTGTTTATTTACAATGCAGTTATTCCCACCACCGTTCATCTCATTACCATATCTCCACAGAAACTATTCCCATTGGCTGCTGATGTGAGCAGACACAGTATCTGTATGTCTCACTGCCTAAACTGGTACTTTTTTGTGTGTGTGTTTTTGTGCGTTTGTTAACAGGCACGTGTGTGAGATATCGATCCGCAGTTCGCAGAGCCTTTATGGCTTTGAGAACACACACACACGCAAGTTTTTCCAGGCGCTTCAGATGTTTAAATGTATGCTGCCCTTTGTGTGGTGATTTCAAAGACACTTTGGGGTTTCTTATTTTAGAGCGAGTTTGAGATGGGACGAAGCCAGCCGCAGATTTTAATTAGATCGTTCAGTAATCAGAGCACGAATCACAGGAGGAAGAGACTCGTCGCAGTGAAGGGCACTTTATACACACACACACACACACACAGATCTCTAAAATTGTCTGTTCACTCACTGCCTGTCTCTTTCTCTGCAGATAACATGGTTGATCAGACTAAAGTGGAAATCAGTGAAGCCAAGGCCACAGAGCTGGAGAAGAAGGTACTGACAAACAAGCACTTGAGAGCGTCTGAATGACACACACACACACACGCGTTTACACTAAATCACTACCTGCTCAAACGCATTCAATGGCCCTCAAAAATCGATCAATAATGGCGGATCTGCTGTGCAACACACACACACACACAGACACACACGTGCATTCACACATGTTTATTCACTCACACACATGCGCACACACATGGACACAGACATTCATTTCACACACGTTCACTGGCAAGCGCACACACTCATTCACTCATTTAATCAATATATGCACACAAACACATGAACACACACACACACACACAAATGCACACAAACACACACATGCACAAACCTTCAAACAAACACGCACGCACGCACACACACACACACACACACACACACACACACACACACACACACACACACACACACACACACACACACACACACACACACACACCTATTTAATCAATATATGCACACAAACACATGAAGGCACAACACACACGTACACACATGTACACATGCATTCACACACACACACACACACACACACACACACACACACACACACACACACACACACACACACACACACACACGCACAAATGCACAAACCTTCAAACAAACATGCATTCACTCACGCACACGCACACGGACACACACACACACACACACACACACACACACACACACACACACACACACACACACACACATTTAATCAATATATGCACACACACACACACACATATGTACACACACACACACACACACACACACACACACACACACACACACACACACACACACACACACACACAATCAATATATGCACACAAACACATGAACCCACAACACACGCATGCATTCATCACACACATGTACACATACATACATTCACTCACACACATGCTCACACACACACATGAACAAACCTTTAAACATGCACGCATTCACTCACACACACACTTAATCAATATGCACACGAACACATGAATGCACAACACACACACACACACACACACACACACACACACACACACACACACACACACGCATTCAACTCACACGCACACACACATGCACACAAACACGCACATGCACAAACCTTCAAACACGCACGCACGCACGCACGCACGCACGCACGCACGCACGAATTCAGTCAATATATGCACAGAAACACATGGATGCACATTACACACACACACACACACACACACACACACACACACACACACACACGCGAATTCAGTCAATATATGCACACAAACACATGGATGCACATCACACACACATTCACCCACACATATACACACATGTATACATTCGCACACACTCAAACACTCACAGACACACGCACGCAGCAGATCTGCTCCAGACGCCCCCCGCTGTCTCCTCGCGCCTGTCAGATGACAGATGTGTAATTTGGGAGGTGAGACGAGCAGAACGGAGATTTCCTGTCTCTGCCTGACATCTTCCCTCCAAACTCTCCTAACACACTCTGCAATTACCTTGCGTGTGTGTGTGTGTGTGTGTTTCTGAATTTGTGCATTGTTGCGTGTGTGCATGTGACATTTGAGGCATTTGTGTAGGTTTGGAAAAAGATATCCAGGTCACATTTCACTCCTGAATCAACAAATAAGTCAATAAGGGAGAGTAAATGTCTTCAGTTCAAATAGACGATGGACTCTAGTTATAGTAGGACAGATTTCAACACAAAAACACATTATATATTTAAACTAATTATAAATACCATCTTAAAATACAGTCGCACATGGTGGCTCAGTGGTTAGCTCTGTAGCCTCACAGCAAGAAGGTTGCTGGTTCGAGTCCTGGCTGGGTCAGTTGGCATTTCTGTGTGGAGTTTGCATGTTCTCCCCGTGTTGGCTTGAGTTTCCTCCGGGTGCTCCGGTTTCCCCCACAGTCCAAACACATGCGCTATAGGGGAATTGATGAACTAAATTGCCAGTAGTGTATGTGAATGAGTGTGTGGGTGTTTCCCAGTACTGGGTTGCTGCTGGAAGGGAATACGTTGTGTAAAACATATCCTGGAATAGTTGGCGGTTCATTCCGCTGTAAGTTCAATTTCAAGCGGTTTATTTGATTTTCCAGATCTGAGGTGAACTATCTGCTGCTGCTTTCAGTAGTATGGTAATAAATGTCATGTAAAAAGGGATTCAGACTCACATTATTAGCATTTAACACTGAATAAAGCACATGAGGCGAGTTTATCCTGTTGTTCAGCTGCAATAAATAGAAACCATTTCTAAAATATAAATTCCAGGTGATGTTTAGAACTCCTTTTAGTTTGGAGAATATTCCCTCTATCGCGTGCCGTTGCTTAAGGACACGGTTTAAATCAGCCTTTAGGCTCGACAGTCAGGCACACTGCTGTTGGTGTCGTCAATCTGGCAACCTGCTCTTGCCTGTGTTTTGAACCAGGAGTGCAATACCTAGTTCAACCACTGGGTGTCAAACTTACATACTGCACCTTTAAAGGGTCACGAAACCAAAAAAAAAATTTTGAGCTGTTGACAGTCATATCTATGTCCCACGCTGCTATAAACACTATTAGGACACATATATTGCACTAAAAAGTGAAAATTGGTTGTTTTTGCGTTATTTTGAGCAAATTCGTTCTTCCGGTTTGAAACGAATTTTTGAAGCTACGTCACGGCCATGAGATACTTAAGTGTAAATCCAGCCTGGAGAGTGGCTGTCTGTCTTTTCGAGCACATTCTGACGTATCTGAGTGTGCGTCATTATTTCATGAGAAGACGTGCTTCAAACCAATCAGCGCGCTCTATTGTGTATGACGTGAAACTTCATTAATATGCATGATAGCTCCGGAGACTGTTTACACTGTACAGACGGCAGAGAGACGCCACGTTGTGTTGCTAAAACAAGTGAAAGAACAAGAATTTGGAGACATGTGTCGTCGGTGTTGCAACAAGGTTTTGTTTTCATTTTCCCTCTATGAGAGAGCTGCTGGACTCACGTGTGGATTACAGTGCACGCGACAGAAATGCGTTTGTAAGGAACATTTTTACCCGAGAGCTTTTCGCATCTGGAAATGGTGAAATCCGGATTTGTCGCTCGTCTCCTTTTAATAAAAAGACACGGCTCCAGTTTGATTGTCCTGTCGCTACAGATTAGGTAAGTGTGTGCAGTGTTCTTTGTTTAACCCAGATTGCAAAGTTTGTCGTATTGTCAGCAGTGCTTTATTAGTTTTTAAAGACAGACCTCAGTCAAAATGATTTAGTTGCTCAGTTTACAGTACACTAATATCACTGCAATATTACAGTACAATATTATAGACTAAAAGATCCGCTGTAAATGCTGCTCTCCGAGTGTAAACATGTAAACACAAACTATTCCCGTCGTGCAGGATTTTCGCCGCATTTTGTGACAGGATAGTCTATATACACACGGCTTTCTGACGCTACCTACCGAGTACATAAGTTACAGAGAAATGCGGAGGACTTTTTTCTTCCATTCGCCGTGCGGTATCAAATCAGCCTCTGTGTTTGTTTTGCCTGTGATCAGCACATGGCCAAATGGAAACTCCCTTCTATGCAAATCTTACCCTCTTTCCCTCCCCCGACACTCCCACACTCCCAGAGCTGGACACGCCCACTTTCCTGACTTTTTTCAAACTAGAGGTGTGACAACACCCTGCTGAGACAGGGGGGTTTCATGGCCCTTTAAAGTGTAGAAATCGTGATATATATCCATTTGTTTTACGTAAGTTCAACATAATTAACCCAATAAGCTTTGTGATTAATGTTTGTTAGTTAAACGTGAATAAAACAAAAAAGAACGAGATTTATATAATGTCAATAAATGCAACGTTTTATATTTATTCCAATTGGTATTACATTTATTCCAGTATCATGCATCCTAGTGTGTGTGTGCGTTTGTGCGCGTGGGCATGTGTGTGCATTTTCTCTGCCGGAGATCAAATAAAGTAAAGTGTTCAATACGCTCTGCTTTGCTTATGTGTTTGTGTGTGCAAGTGTGTGTCGTCAGACTTGTCAGACGAGTGTTTACTCTTCCTCCCTCTCTCTTCTCCTCTTTCTGTTTCTAATTCAGAGTAATAGCAGAGTGTCGTCAGTAGATCGACAGCAAATGACTCTCGTTACTAACACATGGAGAATGTGTGAGTGTGTGTGTGTGTGTATGTGACCCTTCCGTTTTCGAGGCTGTCACGTAATTGCATGTCTGGCTTGCAAACAGCCGCCGTCAATGTCAGCGGAAATTGTCAGCGTCTGTCTGTGTGCGGGAGAAGGACAGATTTTGTGGAAGTTTGTGAGGTGAATACTAAAATCCAGAGAGACTCCATTTGGGCTCGCATTTGTTCTGGAGTCCGTCCTCCACAAAGCACCTTCAGTGATAAACTGAGGGTCACTGTGTAAACACACACACACACACATCTCCTCCGAGTGTAATGGAGAACTGTGATCAGATTATAAACCAGATCTGAATGACATTTCATCAAACAGGTCACACTGGCTCAGCGGTGTGGATCCAAATGACCATGCTGCCATTCACTTTTCATGCTAATTATTAAAAATAATCTCCGTTCTTTGTTTAGAAACATTTTTGGTTTGTTTTATGTGAAATATTATGATATACAGTATTAAATCGGGAGTATTTTGTGAGCTCAATGGGAGTGGGCGGAGCTAAAAAGCGATCTTGTTGGAGTTTACTTGCTGCAACTTTCTGATTGGTGGAATTTACTGTAAAGGATCATGGGTAATGTAGTTTTCCACCACAGATTATTCTGTTTAACTGTTATTTTAACCAAAACTATTATGAAGAAATGCAAAAAATAGCTCCTATTAGTTAAACTCATAGCTCACAATATGACTGTCTCTTAGGTTCTGTCTGGCCCTACTGATGTCTAATGCATGTCTAAAACGTGCTATCAAACAGTTATGATATGTGACTTCTTAAAAGCTTTAGTCCTCATAAAAGTGATGCTCCTCCACACAAACTGTTGGTTAATGCAGATGTATCGTGTTTGTGTTTGTAGCTGGACACTGAGCTGACGGCCCGTCAGGAGCTGCAGGTGGAGCTGAAGAAGCTGGAGACCGATTATGAGCAGAAACTTCTGGATCTCAGCGCTGAGAAGGAAACACTGGGGAAGGAGAAGGGAGAACAGGAGAAGGAGAATAAAGTCATGCAGTCTGAGATCAACCTGCTCAAGGAGAAGGTACTAGAGAAACAGCATATATGCTCAAATAAACCATGAGTGTGTCGCTTCTGCTGCGTATTCACTAACTTAAAGCTGGTGTTTCCTTATAATAGTAACCTATAGGTATATACAGTCAGGTCCATAAATAATTGGACATCGACACAATTCTAGCATTTTTGGCTCTATACACCAACACAATGGATTTGAAATTAAACGAATAAGATCTGCTTTAACTGCAGACTGTCAGCTTTAATTTGAATTTTCCAAATCAGGTGAACGCTGTAGGAATTACAACAGTTTGCATATGTGCCTCCCACTTGTTAAGGGTCCAAAAATAATTGGACAGAATAATAATCATAAATCAAACTTTCACTTCATCAGCAGACACTGGGTTTCATTCCTGCTAGTGTTCTGCCAGGCCTCAACAGCAACTGTCTTCAGTTCCTGCTTGTTCTTGAGGCATTTTCCCCTCAGTTTTGTCTTCATGCTCAATCGAATTCAGATCAGGTGATTGACTTGGACATTGCATAACATTCCACTTCTTGCAAACTGCTTTAATTCCTACAGCGTTCACCTAATTTGGATGTAAATACCCTCAAATTAAAGCTGACAGTCTGCAGTTAAAGCACATCTTGTTAATTTCATGTTATTTTCATCCGCTTATTCGGGGCCGGGTCGCGAGGGTAGCAGTCTTAGGAGAGAACTCCAGACTTCCCTCTCCCCAGACACTTTCTCCAGCTCCTCCGGTAGGATCCCGAGGCGTTCCCAGGCCAGCCGAGAGACAGTCCCTCCAGCGTGTCCTGGGTCTTCCCCGTGGCTTCCTCCCGGTGGGACATGCCTGGAACACCTCCCTAGGTAGGCATCCTGGAGGCATCTGAAACAGATGCCCGAGCCACCTCAGCTGACTTCTCTCGATGTGGAGGAGCAGCGGCTCTACTCCGAGCTCCTCCTGGGGGACAGAGCTCCTCACCCTATCTATAAGAGTCCACCCTGTGACGGAAACTCATCTCAGCCGCTTGTATCCGAGATCTTGTCCTTTCAGTCATGACCCAAAGCTCATGAGCATAGGTGAGAGTAGGAACGTAGATTGACCGGTAAATCGAGAGCTTTGCCTTTCGGCTCAGCTTCTTCTTTACCACAACGGACCGGTACACAGACAGCATTACTACTGCCGCTACACCGATCCGCCTGTCAATTTCACGCTCCTTCCTTTCCTCACTTGTGGACAAAACCCCAAGATACTTGAACTCCTCCACCTGGGGTAAGGACTTTCCTCCAACATATAGATGGCAAGCCACCTTTTTCCGGTGGAGCACCATGGCCTCGGACTTGGAGGCGCTGATTCTCATCCCAGCTGCGTCACACTCAGCAGCAAACCACCCCAGTGCATGCTGAAGGTCCATGTTCGATGAAGCCAACAGAACAACATCGTCTGTAAATAACAGAGATCAAAAATGTTAGCATTGTGTTGATGTTCAAATATTTATGGACCTAACTGTGTATACTGTATCAACTTGAGGAAAATAGCAAAAAAAAATAGTTATGTAATCTACTGTTTAAAATAAAGGTACTAAATATGTCATGGGGTGGTCCTCCCGCATTTACACATTTGTTAGTGACTATAGGCCTAATCTTAAGATGCCAATATGGACTTTTAAGATACTACCTGACAAAAGTCTTGTCGTGGATCCCAGTTGTAAGAGCGACAAATAATAACTGGACTTCTAGTTGATCATTTGCAAAAGTGTCAGAAGGTGGATTTCTCTGATGGATCATCTGCTGAACTGCATCCCAATCATCACAAATACTGCAGAAGACCTACTGGAGTCAAGATTCTCACTGAAATCAGTCAAGTTTGGTGAAGGAGAAATCATGGTTTGGGGTTACATTCAGCATGGAGAGATCTGCAGAGTGGATGCCAACATCAACAGCCTGAGGTATCAAGACATTTGTGCTGCCCATTACATTACAAACCACAGGAGAGGGACAATTCTCCAGCAGGATAGCGCTCCTCATACTTCAGCCTCCACATCAAAGCTCCTGAAAGCAAAGAAGGTCAAGGTGCTCCAGGATTGGCCAGCCCTGTCACCAGACATGAACATTATTGAGCATGTCTGGAGTAAGATAGAGGAGACATTGAAGATGAATCCAAAGAATCTTGATGAACGCTGGGAGTTCTATCCTATTATCCTAAAGAAAATCCACTCTAAAAGTACAAACATTTCATCCTGCATTTTTATCCAGACAGTATCCAACGCAAGGCGACAACACATTGGGTTTCGTTGGCGGTGTACCAGCCCTAAAACAAAATGCATTTTTATCCATTCACTTTCGAACAGAGCTGTGTTTTAAAGTCTCAGCCTGCTTCAGTCACTCAAACTACATCTACACACATTCTCCACTAACACACGCACATGCACACTTCAAACCCACCGTTCCTGTAGGAGTGGGCAGTTCTTGGCCAAAATAAGCTGCCAAGCGGACCAGATGTGTGTTGGATGTGTGTGAGTGAGAGAAGTACGAGAACAGAGAAGAGAGTAAACAAAAGTGAGAGCCGGCGAGATATTAATAGAAGCGGTCTGCCGGACGGACGCACGGAGCTGATGCTTGTCGGTTATCTAACGAACACAGACGCACTACAGATAATTACAGTGGAAAGAGATGAAGCGCAGGCATCAGCAGAAGCTCACACGCGCACAGATGGAGAAGCTGCTGGGCTAAAGCAAGTCTTCACCTTCATCTAAACAAACCTCACTAACTTCTGTTTACACTGGAAAAATATGATTCATTGGATTTGCTGAATTATTTTAAGGAGAGTGGTTGCAGACAATTTACATTGGCTGAATTTAAACAAACAAATTAAGTTTGTTTTGGGGATTACTACATTTAGTTGTTTTAATTCAGCCAATATAAATTGTTTGCAACCACTTACCTTAATCAAATGTAGTAAATCCAATGTACTAAATCAAATGTAGTAAATCCAGTGCAGTAGAACATGGTGAACTACTTCAGTCTCTATCTCTGTCTCTCTTGCATTGATGTGACATTAGCAAGCTGGTCATTTTTAATGAGTTCTGCCAAGTTCTGGGTAAATAAATTATGCCACTAATTAGACTTGGATTTAGACACTCCCTCATGTGCTTCCAACTCTGGCCTGACCTTCTTCTGTCTGTCTGCCTGTCTCTCCTCCATCACTTACTTTAAAAACTAGACTTACATTTTATCAAGAATATGTGAGTGGTGCATCGCCATTCTGAACTGCATTTTAATCATGAACATGATTTCCTGTTCATGTGATTCATCAAGCATATTTAATATTATTATTTTTATATAAAGTATTCACAGTCAGAATTATTACCCCCTTTACATTTCTTTTTCCAATTTCTGTTTAAGGAAAGATTTTCTTCGCCACATTTCTAATCATAATAGTTTTAATAACTCATTTCTAATAACTGATTTATTTCATCTTTGTCATGATGACAGCACATAATATTTGGCTAGATGTTCTTCAAGACACTAGTATTCAGCTTAAAAGTGACATTTAAAGGCGTAACTAGGTTAATTAGGCTAATTAGGCAAGTCATTGTATAACAGTGGTTTGTTCTGTAGACAATCCAAAACTAATATTGCTTAAGGGGGCTAATAATAATGACCTTAAAATGGTTTTTAATAAATTAAAAACTGCTTTTATTCTAGTCGAAATAAAACAAATAAGACTTTATCCAGAAGAAAAAATATTATAGGAAATACTGTGAAAAATTCCTGAATCTGTTCAACATCATTTGGGAAATATTTGAAAAAAAAAAAAAATCATAGGAGGGCGAATAATTTTGACTTTCAACTGTACACTCAAATATTTTCAGGTTGATATTTGCTTTTATATCTTGTTTAATAAAATTATTTATTAAATATCTTAAATTTATATGTATTAAAAAAGAAAACACCACATTATTTTTTGCTTGGGGTTAACAAATGTCGGATTTAAACCCTCGACTCCAAGTGAAATTGGAATTAATGTTTCACTTTTAACAACCTGGAAACTGCAAAAATAAATAAATGAAATCTAATAGTTGATCTAAAGGTTTCCTTCATGAGCCCCACATGTGTATTCAAATGCTCCATGACAATAAATGCAGCTCTAACTGTAATAAACGTGACCATTATTATCCAATTTATTGTTTGTATTTTGTGGTTGCGATTTTATATCCCCTGATGCAAAGTCTTTTTTCCCCTCAATAAATATATATATATATGCTACCTGACAAAAGTCTTGTTGTCTATGCCAGTTTTAAGAGCTAACTTGACTTCTAGTTGATCGTTTGGAAAAGTGTCAGAAGGTGGATTTTTCTGATGGATCATCTGCTGAACTGCATCCCAATCATCACAAATACTGCAGAAGACCTACTGGAACCAGCATGGAGCCAAGATTCACACTAAAATCAGTCAAGTTTGGTGAAGGAAATATTATGGTTTGGGGTTACATTCAGTATGGGGGCGTTCGAGAGATCTGCAGAGTGGATGGCAACATCAACAGCCTGAGGTATCCAGACATTTGTGCTGCCCATTAGGAGAGGGCAAATTCTTCAGCAGGATAGCGCTCCTTCTCATACTTCAGCCTCCACATCAAAGCTCCTGAAAGCAAAGAAGGTCAAGGTGCTCCAGGGTTGACCAGCCCAGTCACCAGACATGAACATTATTGAGATGGAGGAGGAGGCATTGAAGATGAATCCAAAGAATCTTGATGAACTCTGGGAGTCCTGCAAGAACGCTTTCTTTGCCATTCCAGATGACTTTATTAATGCGTGATTTGAGTCATTCAGAGATGTATGATGCAGTCCTCCAAGCTCATGATGGAGTCAGACACAATATTCATTCTGTTTCCACTGCAGCATGACTTTATATTCGATACTGGACATTATTTCTGTTCAGTGATGAGACTTTTGTCTAAGCAGAGTCAGACCTTACTGTCCTAATGAAATCATTTAATATCAAAGCATGATCATATTTTATTGTGGTTAAATAAGTGTAATCTAGAGGCCTTTGCCTTTCATATAAGCCACTTCTGATACCAAATGATCAACTAGAAGTCAAGTTATTATTTGTTGTTCCTAAAACTTGGATAGGCGACAAGACTTTTGTCAGGTAGTGTATATATTTTTGGATTTAAGTATTTTCCACTTCTCTTCACCTCTTAAGGTTTTACAAAATTTTCTGACATTTATTTTACACAAACATATGTTGTTTTATTTCATACATATATCATACTATTGTTAAAGTAAATGTGATTTTAGTTGGTCTTCTCTTAGTTATGTCCATTTTAGCATTGAATCTCAGACAGACTAAAGCCATTCATTAACACCAGGCTGCTCGTATTTTTTGAAATACTAGCTAAATGTAACTAAAACACTAAAAGTATGTGTTTTTCTGTGTTATTAATTAAAGAGAACACCTTTAATTTCAGTTTGGATGCTTTTTTCTGCTCTCTAGGGGTCGTTTCCCCCCTCTGAAATCTCTTATTTCCATTCCTCAGATCGAGAAGCTGTCAAAAGATCTGAAAGAAGCCAAAGCCAAGGTCATCACTGTGCACGTGCCTGTAGCTCCGCCCCCTCGTCCAGGTGAAGCCAGTCTGCCTCCTCCTCCTCCACCTCTACCAGGACAGACTGCAATGCCTCCTCCTCCACCTCCTCCTCCTCTACCTGGAGGTCCTGCTTTCCCTCCTCCCCCTCCTCCTCCTCCTCTACCCGGAGCAGCTTCAATGCCGCCTCCTCCTCCACCTTTACCAGGAGCAGCCGGTTTTCCTCCTCCACCTCCGCCACCTCCTCTTCCAGGTGGTCCTGGTCTTCCTCCTCCTCCACCTCCTCTACCTGGAGGTCCAGGCATGCCTCCGCCGCCTCCTCCTCCACCTGGGATGGCCGGTATGCCACCTCCACCTCCTCCTATGGGGGGTCCCGGGATGCCTCCGCCTCCTCCATTTGGAGGATGGGCTCCACCTGTTCCTCAGCTGCCCTTCGGACTACAGCCTAAAAAAGACTACAAGCCTGAGGTGCAGATGAAGAGGGCCAACTGGAGCAAGGTGTGTATGTTGCGGATCTACACCACACACCGTGACTCAAAATGAAAGCTCCCATGAAGTTTTTCTTTTAGATGTTAGTATCAGTATTGTTAGTTTTTAGGATATCTATAAGAGAACCTGACAAAATGTGCGTTTAGTCGATATATAACTGATATAAACAAAGAGCTGGGTGATATAACAAAACAAAATATCACAATATCATGTTTCATATCATTCGATATCGATAATTATTGAATATTTTTTTAACAATTCATTTAGGAATATTAGAATTTTATTTATTTAACCACTTTATTTTAATTTACCAACATTACTAAGGCAAATAGTTTTAATAGTCGAAAACAAAATATCTGATCTCTTTATAATAAAATACACATCAGTGTTAAAGAGACTCTTAAACTTGATGAATAAAATGTTACAGCGTGTGCAATGGTAAAGTGTAAACGCTGAACAATCAAAGCAAACTTTAAGGTGTCAATAATAATGATACAGTAGACCTCAAACTCTGTAAACAAAACAAATTAGGATGATCAAATCTAAGCTTTTAAGTAAAGGAACTCACCATCATTATTTAAAAAGCCACTGTGGCGACATCCCTGCATGCTTTACAATCTCCTCACTGCTGCTATACAGCACTCATTTTTGCATGTGTTATTCTGACCTGAAGTGACTAGCGTAAGCTCGTGGTTTCATTTTTTTTGTATTTATTTATTTTTATAATTTGTATTTTGCATTTAATTTTATTTTTCATAATTTTTTTTATTAGCTATTTTTTTTTTATAAATTTAGTTTATTTTTGTATTTATTTTGTATTTTATAATTTATTTTAATTTTTTATTAGCTATTTTTTATTTTATAATTGTTTTCATTTATTTTTTTATAATTAAAATTTTTATTTAGTTTGTATTATATATTTATTTTACTTTTCATTATTTTTTATCAGCTATTTTTATTTAATATTTTTTGTTGTACTTGTTTATTTTTATATATTTTATTTTTGTTTATTTAGCATTTAAAATTTAGTTTTATTCTTCATTTAATTTTTATTAGCTATTTTTTATTTAAAAATATTTATTTTTATTTATTTTTTATTAACCATTATTTATATATATATATATATATATATATATATATATATATATATATATATTTTTTTTTTTTCTATTTTCTTTATTTTTATTAGCTGTTTTTAATTTATTTTTATTGTTTTATTTTAATTTATTTTGTATTTTAAATTTTATTTTATTTTTCATTTAATTTTTAATAGCAAATTTTTATAGTTTTTTATTAATTATTATTTTTAATTTTAATTTATTTTTATTTTCTATTATATTTTATTTTAAAATTTTTATTGGCAATTTTTTATTTTATTTATTTTATTTAATAATTTTTATCATTTTTATTTTCTATTTAATTTTTCATTAATTTTTATTAGCTATTTGTTGTTTTATTGCTTTTTATTTACTTTTTTTATATATTTATTTAATTTTTTATATTTTGTTTTTATTATTTTGTTTATTTTTAAAATTATTTATTTTATTTCCCAGTCAGTCTCCTTATCAGCATGAGCGTTATACTATTTGAAGCTGTTATCTACTCGCAAGGTAATGATTCTTTTCATGTTTCTGACCTTTTGCTTTTAACAAAAATCCATTAGAAATGCATTGCAGAAGATGTGATTTTTATGGAAATAAGCAGCAGTGTGAAATTAATCACACTCTTCAGTTTTAAGGGGGAAAATAGATAGAAACGTCATTCAAAATTTACATAATATAAATTGTAAATTCATGAGAATTTCTGTGGAAGACATAAATATTATATTAAATTAAATTATAAATACTATTGGCATTTGCCCCATCGGCATGAATATTTGTTAAAGCTGCAGTACTGTACAAAATCCCCAGCAAGGCAGTGATTTCAGAGGATCTTTCCAATTTAATAACACAATTATATAACCGATGCAATAAATATCATATCTGCAGAAAGTGTGAAATACATTACAGGTAATTCATGCATAATTAACTGTTCATTTATGTTCTTCCTAACAAATCCCAGCCAACACGCACTGAAACACAGACCTTCGTTTTTCAGAAGTTTTGTTCAGTTTGGGTTTGTGTTTTGTGTTTGAAATGGATAAAAACACCCAGCTTTGTTGTTTTGGCATCTCTTTGTCTTTTGCAGCGTCTCATGCATGAAACGGTGCTCTGAAAGCATGCTGCTCCAGTTAAAAGAAGTTCAGCTTTTCAAAACCATGTCTCTAGGCTTTGCATTTTTCTCACTCCACTACCCTACAACAACAACAACAAAACACATTTGAACGAAGCCTTTGAGTTCAGAAAACTGTTTTTCACACAGAATAATTCTCAAAATAGGTAAATTTGACCATTATATTTAGAACTAAACACAAGGAAAATCTTTAGAAACTTCAAAATATAAGTAAATGTCAATTAAATTATTATATGTCGTACTGTATTATGTATTGTATGTTGTTATATTATAACATAATATAATATAATATAATATAATATAATATAATATAATATAATATGTTAAATTGAATTCTATTATATTATATTATTAAAAAAGAGAAAATTATGTAGAAATTTTACTAAAACTAATTATTTAAATATAATTATTATTTAATTAATTATTAATTAAACAACTTTTTTATTATTATTTATAATATTTATACTAAGTATTAAACTATTATTAAAAAAGAAAAAATAATGTAGAAATTTTACTAAAACTAATTATTTAAATATAATTATTATTTAATTATTTAATTAATTATTAATTAAACAACTTTTTTATTATTATTTATAATATTTATACTAATTATTAAACTATTATTAAAAAAGAGAAAATTATGTAGAAATTTTACTCGAACTAATTAATTGAACATTTCTATATTATATTATATATTTTTAAACATTTTAAAGAGCAAAATATATAGAAATGTTAGTCAAACTAGTTTGATAGTAAATTTCTAAATACAGTATATGATATAATATTGTATTGAATTTTATTGTATTGCTATAATTTTCATTTTATATAAATAGTCAAATTTGGCAGTTTTGTAGAAATTGCATGCAGAATACATTAAAAATTAAAACAGTAAAAAACTGTCAATAAAATAAATTTTGAATAAACCTTGACACACTAATACATTTGAATACATTTTTTAAATTAAAGGTCTGTTTGTGATTAATGTAAAAAGTAAATATAAGATTTGTTTGACAAGACACTAGACAGAGTTTTTAAAGTCTTTGTTAAATCAATATTTACAATGATTTTTTTTTTTGTTAGCATTTTATTTTGTTATTATATTCATATCATATTATCTTTAGATGAACAATTAGCTATTGCAAAGTCATGCACTGGAAGTTTTGTTGTTATTTTGATAATCTTCAATAAAAATATGAGCTTCTGTGTTTGGATTGGCTACTTTTCTGATTATATTAGTTTGACACTTAAGCCACAATATTTTTAACCACACCCCTTACCTTTAGTATGAGGGAATGATGCACAAAAAGAAGCGCTGGAGTCACCTCAGCCTCATAGAGGCTATACGAGGACACTTCAAGTAGACGTGAAAATACTGTGCAAAGTGAAACCTGGGTGTGTACTGTGAACTTCGTAATGGCATTTGTGTGTGACTCATCCTTACAGAAAATGATGCATCGTTGCATCATTTGCTTGCATAAACTCCACCACGAAGATATCACATGAACCTACTTGCGTTATTTAACTGAACTGAATCCGTAATCCATAAAATTAATCCCGACTGAATCGGAATCTGCTTTATCCGTGTCATTCTCTGTCACTGACTGCTGTTTTTCTAACATGACGCAGTAGAAGCACACACACAAACGTCTGCGTGGTAGGTGGGGAGAACCAGCTCATTTGCATTTAAAAGCACAGGCTACAAAAACAGCTACACTGTCCTCTGAGCACAAAATGGGCTTATTCTGCATTGCATAATAAATATGAAAGGCCTCTAGATTACGCTTATTTTACCAAATAAAATATGATCATGCCTTGATATTGAATGATTTCATTAGGACAGTAAAGTCTGACTCTGCTTAGACAAAAGTCTCGTCACTGAACAGAAATAATGTCCAGTATAGAATATAAAGTCATGCTGCAAGGGAAACAGAATGAATATTGTGTCTGACTCCATCATGAGCTTGGAGGACTGCATCCATACATCTCTGAATGACTCAAATCACGCATTAATAAAGTCATCTGGAATGGCAAAGAAAGCGTTCTTGCAGGACTCCCAGAGTTCATCAAGATTCTTTGGATTTATCTTTAATGCCTCCTTCATTTACTCCAGACATGCTCAATAATGTTTATGTCTGGTGACTGGGCTGGCCAATCCTGGAGCACCTTGACCTTCTTTGCTTTCAGGAGTTTTGATGTGGAGGCTGAAGTATGAGGAGCGCTATCCTGCTGGAGAATTGTCCCTCTCCTGTGGTTTGTAATGTAATGGGCAGCACAGATGTCTTGATACCTCAGGCTGTTGATATTGATCATCCACTCTGCAGATCTCTCCATACTGAATGTAACCCCAAACCATGATTTTTCCTTCACCAAACTTGACTGATTTCAGTGTGAATCTTGTGTCCATGTGGGTTGCAGTAGGTCTTCTGCAGTATTTGTGATGATTGGGATGCAGGTCAACAGATGATCCATCAGAGAAATCCACCTTCTGCCACTTTTCCAAATGATCAACTAGAAGTCCAGTTATCATTTGTTGCTCTTACAACTGGGATCCACGACAAGACTTTTATTAAGTAGTGCAGATATGCAAACCAATGAGAAAGCCCTGATGAAGCAGATTTTGGTTTTGGACTCGTTCCATATGTGCTTCTCCCCATCTCTGCGTCTGTCCCATGTGCAGCAGTGCATTATGGGTAACAGCGAGGCGTTGATCACGAGCGGCTCCTCTCCTCTTCTGATCTCTGGTTCTCTCCATCCCTCCACAAGAGCAGAAACATCAAAACGGCTCCTGTCTCCTTTTAGCCTAAAGCTACTCTTTAATGGCTTCAGTGGAATTCATGAGTGTTTAGAGTCTCAGTGGTTCGGGCTCTTTGAGGATGGCGGTGAAATAGCTTTTTAATAAGCCTGTGTCTTTTGACTGTGTCTCTGAAAGATAATTAAATTGCTGGTAGAAAGGACAGCATTCTTTTGTAATTTAAATTAACATTTTTTTTTCTTCTTTCTTTTTTTTTGGGGGGGGCTGCGCTCTCATCCTCTTGTTATCTCTCTCTCTCTGGATAATTAGATGCTGCTGTATCATTAGAGGTTGTACCTTGTCTTCGTGTCCTAACCTCCTCCGCTTTACCCTTATATATCTGCTCCTCTCTGATTTATGCTGCGTTTCGCATTTATAGTGGAGACGGAGGTGAGGGTGTTGCACTTACATAAGCTGAATGCTAAACCGCCTCACAATCTCTATGCAGATTCAGTCGCGGCACGATTTGGAGAAAAAAAATCTAATTGTGAATTTTCTGATTTAATTAGCGATTTTAAAAATGCAATTTTATTAAAGAGCTACAGGTTTGATGGGATGGTCTTAACAGCATCAAAGAAAGTCCAATGTATGCTCAAAAAATGGTTCATTGCAAAAATGTACATATACAGTGCATCCAGAAAGTGTTGACAGCGCTTCACTTTTTCCACATTTCTTTGTTACAGCCTTATTCCAAAAATGATTAAATTTATTGATTTCCTCAACATTCTACACACAATCCCCCTTAATGACAACGTGAAAAAAGAGTTTTTGAAATTGTTGCAGATTTATTAAAACTAAAAAAGCTGTAAAATCACATGTACATCAGTATTGGCAACGTTTGGCGTGAAGCTCTAAACTGAGTTCAGGTTCATTCTGTTTCCACTGATCGTTCTCCAGATGTTTCAGCAGCTTCATTGGAGTTCACCTGTGGTTAATTCAGCTGATTGGACATGATCTGAAAAGGCATACACCTGTCTATATAAGGGCCCAGGGTTGACAGTGCATGTCAAAGCACAAACCAAGCATAAAGACAAAGGAATTGTATGTAGACCTCTGAAACAGGATTGTCTCGAGGCACAAGGCTGGGGAAGGTTACAGAAACATTTCTGCTGCTCTGAAAGTTCCAATGAGCACAGCGGCCTCCATCATCCGTAAGTGGAAGATGTTTGAACCACCAGGACTCTTCCTAGAGCTGGCCGGCCATCTAAGCTGAGTGATCAGGGGAGAAGGGCCTTAGTCAGGGAGGTGATCAATAACCCGATGGTCACTCTGTCTGAGCTCCAGCGTGCTTCTGTGGAGAGAGGAGAACCTTACAGAAGGACAACCATCTGTGCAGCAATCCACCAATCAGGCCTGTAAGGTAGAGCGGCCAGACGGAAGACACTCCCCGCCTGGAATTAGCCAAAAGGCATGTAAAGGACTCTCAGACCATCAGAAACTAAATTCTCTGGTCTGATGAGACTCAAATTGAACTCTTCAGAGTGAATGCCAGGCGTTACGTTTGGAGAAAACCAGGCAGCGCTCATCACCAGGCTAATACTATTCCTACAGTGAAGCATGGTGGTGGCAGCATCATGCTGTGGGGATGTTTTTCAGCAGCAGGAACTGGAAGACTAGTCAGGACAGAGGGAAAGATGAACGCAGCAATGTACAGAGACATCCTGAATGAAAACCTGCTTCAGAGTGCTCTTGACCTCAGACTGGGGCGACGGTTCATCTTCCAGCAGGACAATGACCCAAAGCACACTGCCAAAATATCAATGGAGCGGCTTCACAACAACTCGGTGAATGTCCTTAAGTGGCCCAGCCAGAGCCCAGACCTAAATCCTATTGAACATCTCTGGATGGATCTGAAAATGGCTGTACACAGTCACTTCCCATCCAACCTGATAGAGCTTGAGAGGTACTGCAAAGAGAAATGGGCAAAAACTCCCAAAGACAGGTGTGCTGAGCTTGTGGCATCATATTCAGAAAGACTTGAGGCTGTAATCGCTGCTAAAGGTGCATCAACAAAGTATTGAGCAAAGGCTGTGAATACTGATGTACATGTGATTTATCAGCTTTTTTATTATTAATAAATTTGCAACAATTTCAAAACTCTTTTTTTCACATTGTCATTATGGGGGATTGTGTGTAGAATGTTGAGGAAATAAAGGAGTTTAATCCATTTTGGAATAAGGCTGTAACAAATGTGTCATATGTCCTGTCATCTTTAAAACTCCTTGTATATATATATATATTTAATTTTATATAAATATATAATTATCTCTCTATATAAGTATGAGTGCTAAAAGATTTAATAGGACTTGATTTCAGCTTCGGATGTGTATTTAATTAATTTCTCTTATTGATTCCCATCATTGATTCATTCGTTTCAGTGAGTCATGCAAGACTCTCATGCCTGGTTAATAATATTCCTTTTCCTTGCAGTGAGTTATTGCTTTTGTGCATTTAAATGAATACACATTAAATATTCTTCCTTGTACTCATTAGGTCAGAAAGAGTGTGGAAAACATGCCTTGATTATTTTCATCTCAAATTTGACTGCATTTTCCTTCACGCATTAATTATTTTGAATCTAATTGTGCGCAGTGGCGGCTGGCCGAAATAATTAGCATTAAAATATATGTTTTAATACATTTAATAAGTTTAGAGTTAGTGGAATATGTTTCTGAAAGTCTCTACTGCTCACCAAGACCATGTACACTGACTGGCCACTTTATTAGGTACTCCTGTTCAATTGCTTAACGCAAATTTCTAATCAGCCAATCACATGGCAGCAACTCAACGCATTTAGGCATGTAGACAACTGAGCATCAGAATAGGGAAGAAAGGTGATTTAAGTGACTTAAGTGCCAGACGGGCTGGTCTGAGTATTTCAGAAACTGCTGATCTACTGGGATTTTCAAGCACAACCATCTCTAGAGTTTACAGAGAATGGTCTGAAATAGAGAAAATATCCAGTGAGTGGCAGTTCTGTGGGCGCAAATGCCTTGTTGATGCCAGAGGTCAGAGGAGAATGGCCAGACTGATTCCAGCTGATAGAAAGGCAACAGTAACTCAAATAAGCACTCGTTACAACCGAGGTCTGCAGAAGAGCATCTCTGAACACACAACACGTCCAACCTTGAGGCGGATGGGCTACAGCAGCTGAAGACCACACCGGGTGCCGCTCCTGTCAGCTAAGAACAGGAAACTGAGGCTACAATTCACACAGGCTCACCAAAACTGGACAATAGAAGATTGGAGAAACGTTGCCTGGTCTGATGAGTCTCCATTTCTGCTGCCACATTCAGATGGTCGGGTCAGAATTTGGCCTCAACTACATGAAAGCATGGATCCATCCTGCCTTGTATCATCGGTTCAGGCTGTTGGTGGTGGTGTAATGGTGTGGGGGATATTTTCTTGGCACACTTTGGGCCCATTATTACCAATTGAGCATTGTGTCAACGCCACAGCCTACCTGAGTATTGTTGCTGACCATGTCCATCCCTTTATGACCACACATCTTCTGATGGCTACTTCCAGCAGGATAACACACCATGTCATAAAGCGTGAATCATCTCAGACTGGTTTCTTGAACATAACAATGAGTTCACTGTACTCAAATGACCTCCACAGTCACCAGAGCTCAATCCAATAGAGCACCTTTTGGATGTGGTGGAATGGGAGATTCACATCATGGATGTGCAGCCAACAAATCTGCAGCAACTGTGTGATGCTATCATGTCAATATGGAGCAAAATCTCTGAGGAATATTTCCAGTACCTTGTTGAATCTATGCCATGAAGGATTAAGGCAGTTCTGAAGGCAAAAGAGGGTACCGGGTGTACTAGTAAGGTGTACCTAATAAAGTGGCCGGTGAGTGCACGTGGTTAAAAATACAGTGAAACAGTAATATATATTGAAATGTATATAATAAATGACTGGTTTCTAATTAAATGTAATTTAATATAAAATGTATTTCTTGGATTGCTTTTAATATACTGATTTCTGCTGATTTTGAGACATTTCAAAAGTTTTTTTTTTTGATGAAAAAAAAAAGCAAAAAGAGCATTTATTTAACATAGAAATCATATAAATCAGTATAAATGTTATTGAATTATTTAATGCATCTTTGTTGAGTGGAAATATTAACTTCTCAGCTTGCTGATCCCAAAAATTCATATAGTAGTGTGTACATAAATATACAGTTGCAATCAGAATTATTCGCCCCCCTTTGAATTTTTTTTTCTTTTTAAAATATTTCCCAAATGATGTTTAACAGAGCAAGGACATTTTTACAGTATGTCTGATAATATTTTTTCTTCTGGAGAAAGGCTTATTTGTTTTTTTTCGGCTGGAATAGAAGCAGTTTTGAATTTTTTAAAACCCATTTTAAGGTCAATATTATTAGCCCGTTTAAGCTATATATTTTCTCGATAGTCTACAGAAAAAACCATCATTATACAATAACTTGCCTAATTACCCTAACCTGCCTAGTTTACCTAATTAACCTAGTTAAGCCTTTAAATGTCACTTTAAGCTGTATAGAAGTGTCTTGAAAAATATCTAAAATATTATTTACTGTCATCATGGCAAAGATAAAATAAATCAGTTATTAGAGATGAGTTATTAAAACTATTATGATTAGAAATGTTGAAAAAATTTTCTCTCCGTTGGAAATTGGAGAAAAAAATAAACAGGGGGGCTAATAAATCAGGGGGTTGAATAATTCTGATTGCAACTATATATATATACAAAAAGTATGTTAGAAACTCTCTTAGAGAACGGAGCTGCAGGATTGTCAAGACAGTGATGGACTTTTTGTAAAGTGCGTTAACAATGAGAGAACGAGATGAGGAGAGAATTACAGATTTTTTTTTGTCTGTCCATCCCAGCGTGCATTGGGACTGTCGCCTTTCTTTCTCTTTGTGTGTAAAATCAGGATCCGTTTTAATGAGTTTCCCCCTCTTTTATTCTGTCTCTATTATCATATTCTTGTCTTCCTCTAATCCCTGTTCTACATTTCTCATTCTGTCTTTGCTGGCTGTCTGAAGGCGGTGCTGATATCCTGACAGCCTGTTCGCTGCTGTTAAACTCATTTCGCTCCCAAGACTTGAAGCGTTTTTCTTCTGTGTAAATGAGGTTATGCGTTGAGACTGTGAGAAAGCGTTCGCTGGCGTTTCATCTTCTCGAATGGGGGTAAAAATTAAGCCCCTGATCTCCGAATGGCAATCTACGCTCCATTAGTCAGTTCCGGCGTCCATAAACGATAGAGAAACGCATTTGAAGCGTATGATCGTATCAGCGGCGGCTACATAATGGTATTGTCCAGACACCAGGGCCGAATTAAAGCAATAATCCGGTCGAGGCTGAACGCTACTCGTGTTTTACCGTGATTTGAGGGATGTTTTAGGCGCATAAGTGAATTAACGAGATTAAACGCTCTAAGTTGGTCCTCCATCAAGTTTCATTAGATCAACTGTGGAGAGTTTGTGGCTTGAAAACAACACACTGCATCAATATAGACTTCAACCTGTGGGTATTACAGGTGTGTGTGTGTGTGTGTGTGTGTGTGTGTGTGTGTGTCAGCCAATTAGATCGGCTGCAAGTGTGACTCTTGCATATATATATATATATATATATATATATATATATATATATATATATATATATATATGTTGAATTAATGAATGAATGGACATATGAATGTATGATAAACTGGATGGATTAATGGATGAATGAATTCTAAGAACAAATAGATGTTGAATGAATGAATGAATGAATGAATGAATGAATGAATGAATGGACATATAAAAGGTTGGATAGATGGATGGAAGAATGACAGAATAAATAAATATATGATTTTTTATATGAATATATGATAAAGTGGATGGAATAATGGATGAATGAATGAATTATGGGAACAAATAAATGTTAACTGAATGAATGAATGAATGAATGAATAGACATAAAAAGTTGAGTAGATAGATGGAAGAATGACAAAATTAATGAATATTTGATATTTCATATGAATATATAATAAACTGGATGGATTAATGGATGAATGAATTAGCAGAAAAAAAATGTTGAATGAATGAATGAATGTACATATAAAAGGTTGGATAGATGGATGGAAGAATGACAGAATAAATAAATATATGATTTTCAATATGAATATATGATAAACTAGATGGATTAATGGATGAATGAATTAGAAGAAAGAATGAATGAATGAATGAATGAACATGTATAAAAGGTTGGATAAATAGATGTTGAATGAAAGAGTAAATAAATATATGATTTTCAATATGAATATATGATAAACTGGATGGATTAATGGATGAATGAGTTAGAAAAACAAATAGATGTTGAATGAATGAATGAATGAATAGACAAAAGGTTGGATAGATGGACGAAAGAATGACAGAATAAATTAATATGATTTTCAGTATGAATATATCATAAACTGGATGGATAACTGGATGAATGAATTAGAAGAACAAACAAATAACGTAATGAATGAAGCAATGAATGAATGAATGAATGGACATATATAAAAGGTTGGATCGATAGATGGAAGAATGACAGAATAAATAAATATATAATTTTCAATATGAATATATGATAAACTGGATTGATTAATGGATGAATGAATTAGAAGAACAAATAAATTTTGAATGAATGAATGAATAAATAGACAAAAGGTTGGATAGATGGACGAAAGAATGACAAAATAAATAAATATATGATTTTCAATATGAATATATCATAAACTGGATGTATGAATGGATGAATGAATTAGAACAACAAATATATGTTGAATGAATGAATAAATGAATGAATGAATGGACATAAAACGTTAAATAGATGCATGGAAGAATGACAGAATAAATAAATATATGATTTTCAATATGAATATATAATAAACTGGATGGATGAATGAATTAGAAGAACAAATAGATGTTGAAGGAATGAATGAATGAATGAGTGAATGAATGAATGAATGAATAGACATAAAAGGTTGGATAGATGGATGGAAGAATGACAGAATAAATAAATAAATAAATAAATAAATAAATAAATAAATAAATAATTTTTCAATATGAATATATGATAAACTGGATGGATTAATGGATGAATGAATTAGAAGGACAAATAGATGTTGAATGAATGAGTGAATGAAGGATTGGAGACATGAATGGAAGAATGGCAGGATAAGCTAATATATGATTATTGAAGTCTTTATGATAAACTGGATGGATTAATGGATGGATGAATCAAAATGGCAAATAGATATAGATTGAATGAATGAATGAATGAATCAGATGTATGGATGATTAGATGAATTGATGTATAAATTAATGGTTGGATGAAAAGACAAGTAGATGGATGAATGATAAATATGAACACTAGATGAATGAATGAAAGAAAATGCTCATGGATGGATGAATGGAAAGAAGGACATAATGATGAATGAATGGAATGGTGAATGAATGAATGGTTGTATAAATGAATCTTTGATTGGATGGATAGACTGGTGAATAGATAAATCAATGATAAATAGATGGATATGTGAATAAATGAAATAAAAGGCTCATGGATAGATGGAATTAATGAATGAATGAATGGATTGAAGAAAGCAGGAATGGAAGCATAAAACGATAGATGAATAATGTCAATCCAACATGCTATCAATCAAAATTAAAGGGAAAAGTAATGGTAATGACTGGATGAGTCCTCCCATGATTGGCTGAATAAAAGACTGATGGTCTGAGAGACATTAAATGGATGTGTTGATTTGATTGAATGATGGACGGAATGAATTTGAGAGTGGATGGATGAAGTATGGAGTGATGAAGAGTGAGTTACTGTTGTTTGTTCTTCACAGATCTCACCGGAGGATCTCTCTGAAAGCAGCTTCTGGGTGCAGGCCAAGGAGGACCGATATGAGGATAAAGAGCTCTTCGCCAAACTCACACTCGCCTTCTCCACACAGACCAAGAGTGAGTCCTGCTGTTCACACACACACACACACACACACACACACACACACACACACACACACACACACACACACACACACACACACACACACACCATCACATGCATAATTACACACTCACATACACATCATTTTTCACATACCATCTCACATAAACACACACCAACACACACCATGCACTCATCATGCACACACACACACCGTCACACGCATACACATATCATCAGATGCATCATCACAGACATGCTCACTCAAATACACACCAACTTACATACACACACACACACACGCACACACACGCCTACCAACAGCATACACTCACCATGCATCATCAGACACGCAAACACACACGCCTTCGCATGCACACCATCACAATCATCTCTCACACAAACCATCTCACGCACACCATCACACACACTAACACACACCATTATACAAACAATCACATACACCATCTCACACAAATGCATTTCGCACACACCATCACAAACACTCTCACACAAACTATCATACACAGAGAGAGATTATCACACATTAAACATGTCTCTCTTTCTCCTCTATCTGTCTCACTCAACACAGCCTCCAAAGGTAAGACACACCCCTCGCTTTGTGCTCGCGCATCTGTGCGTGTCTGTGTGTGTGTGTGTGTAGAGCTGAAGACGGGGATGGGGAAGACATAACTGTCATCTCAGTGTAGAGCACAACATCAGATGACAGTGACAGACGTGTGTGTGTGTGTGTGTGTTTTTTACTGAAAGAGAAGATGAATCTCAAGAATGCATCTCCACATTCCAGCTCAAAACCAAAAGTATTAAAATTGTTTTTAAGTAGCAATATCTCTCTTTTCAATCACTGAAAAAAAATACAAAAAACCTTGTAGTAAAATTAAAGTAAACAGCGATCTTGAATAATTAATTAAATATTCATTCATTCATTCATTCATTCATTTTCTTTTCGGCTTGGTCCCTTTATTAATCTGGGGTCGCCACAGTGGAATGAACCGCCAACTTATCCAGCATATGTTTAACACAGCGGATGCCCTTCCAGCTGCAACCCATCACTGGGAAACACCCATACACACTCATTCACACACATACACTACGGACAATATAGCCTACCCAATTCACCTGTACCACATATTTTTGGACTTGTGGGTGAAACCGGAGCACCTGGAGGAAATATAATTTGGCTACATTTTATTTAATGATTTGCCGTTTACTGATCATTTAGTTTTACACTCACTGGCCACTTTATTAGGTACACCTTAATAGTACCGTGTTGGTCCCCCTTTTGCCTTCAGAACTGCCTTAATCCTTCATGGCAAAGATTCAACAAGGTACTGGAAATATTCCTCAGAGATTTTGCTCCATATTGACATGATAGCATCACGCAGTTGCTGCAGATTTGTCGGCTGCACATCCATGATGCCAATCTCTCGTTCCACCACATCCCAAAGTGCTCTATTGGATTGAGCTCTGGTGACTGTGGAGGTCATTTGAGTACAGTGAACTCATTGTCATGTTCAAGAAACCAGTCTGAGATGATTCACGCTTTATGACATGGTGTGTTATCCTGCTGGAAGTAGCCATCAGAAGATGAGTACACTGTGGTCATAAAGGGATGGACATGGTCAGCAACAATACTCAGGTAGGCTGTGGTGTTGACACGATGCTCAATTGGTACTAATGGACCCAAAGTGTGCCAAGAAAATATCCCCCACACCAACACACCACCCCTTGTGTGTGTGCCTGAACCATTGATACAAGGCAGGATGGATCCATGCTTTCATGTTGTTGAGGCCAAATTCTGACCCGACCATCTGAATGTGGCAGCAGAAATGGAGACTCATCAGACCAGGCAACGTTTCTCCAATGCATCTCCAATGCTCTGCTGCAGACCTCGGTTGTAACGAGTGCTTATTTGAGTTACTGTTGCCTTTCTATCAACTGGAACCAGTCTGGCCATTCTCCTCTGACCTTTGGCATCAACAAGGCATTTGCGCCGTAGAGTAATTTGTAAACCCTAGAGACGATTGTGCGTGAAAATCCCAGTAGATCAGCAGTTTCTGAAATGCTCAGAGCAGCCCGTCTGGCACCAGCAACCATGCCATGTTCAAAGTCACTTAAATCCCCTTTCTTCCCCATTCTGATGCTCAGTTTGAACTGCAGCAGATCGTCTTGACCATGTCTACATGCCTAAATGCATTGAGGCTGATTAGAACTTTGCTTTAACAAGCAGTTGGACCTAATAAAGTGGCCGGCGAGTGTATTTCTGTTTAGTTTTATTGCTTTACACCGCTGTTTCATTTTAAGTTGAAATAATTAATATTAACTCCAGATTTTAAAGGATTTGAATTGTCATTTAGCTTTTTTCGCACTGCAGTGCTAATTGGTGTTGATGGTAAATGTGTTGTAAAAAACAAAACAAACAATGCAAAATAACTTATAATACATGCAAAAGACAGTAGTAGTTTTTTTTCTCCATCAAAATATTGTTCCATGTATTTAGTGATGAAATATGACCCGTGCTCTTGAAAAGTTTCATGCGATTCACCCAGATGACATATTTTCGGTCACTGTATGCAAAAAGCATCCTCATGAATTAGAAATGAGCGAGAAGCAAGTGTCAGTTTGTGTGTGTTTGTGTGTGTGTGTTTGTGTGTGTGTGTGTGTGTTTTCTGCCACCTGCTCTTTGTCCTCTATGACTGGCCTTTACAGTGTTATTGCATATTTATATCTGATAGCATATACAGCACAGTCCACTTTAACAAGCTGTGAGAGTGTGTGAGCTGTGAGAGTGTGTGTGTGGCTTTGCCCTTCAGCAAATGACCTTCAAAACAGTGTGATGTTGTCATGCGTTCGCCGCGCTCTCTCTCTCTCTCTCACACACACACACATATACACACGCATAAGCACACACATATACACACACACACACACACACACACACACACACACACATATACACACGCATAAGCACACACACACTGTTTTCTGTTTTGAATATGGAAAACGAAACCTTGAAATGTCATCTTTGGCAGCTGTTTTCCTAAGGACCACCTGAGCTGTGTGTGTATATTTATATATATATATATATATGTGTGTGTGTGTGTGTGTGTGTCCAGCTGTCTGAGTTGATGTAGGATAACCTTTTCTGATATCTGACTGTAAATGAATGCTGCCCTTTTCAGATCTTCCATCTGTCCGATCCTGTCCGTAAAACATGAGCGTCTCTCTGTGTGTGTGTGTGTGTGTGTGTTTGTCCCTGAGCAGGACTGTGTTATTCTCCTCTCTCTCTTTCTCTCTCTTTCTCCTCCGGTCATCTCACTCTCTCCAACCAAGCGAGAGGACGCCACCGACAGGCAGGTCTGACCTCTGACCTGTGCTGACGGTGGGGTCGCGGGTCGATGACCTCTCCAGTGAGGTCACGCTGATGATTGTTGATGTAATTGGACAGGACCTGGAGCACATTATCTTCTGTGGGTGTTTGCTTCATCACCGATGCTGCTGTTGCTCATTCTCAGTTGGAGAGATTTGAACACGCTTTTCGTTTTCAGTACACGCTCGCACACAAATGTCTGAAGCTGTTTCAATGCTCTCGCTGGTTCCAGACGCTCTTACTTGCCCTTTTTAAAGTTGACATATTAGTGAAGCGTATTAATTTAAAGATGACCTATTATGCCATTTTTACAAGATGTCAAATAAGTCTCTGATGTCTCTAGAGTGTGTGTATGTGTAGCTTCAGCTTAATTTACCACACAGGTAATGTTTTCTATCTTCTTGAAACTGACCGTTTTAAGCTTTGACTCAAATCAAGTCGTTTTGGTGACTGTCGCTTTAAATTCAAATGAGAAGAGAGCGGAGCTGCAAATGCCTCTGTGTCAGCATAGTGGCAGATCTAATACAGCAGTGGTCCCCAACCTTTTTATCATTGCAGACCCATTGAAGCTTAACAATTACCGTGGCCCAGGGGTGGGTAAAGGGAGGGGGGGAGGGGGGGTGTATGTATGTAGATTGCTGGTCGACCATCAACAGTTTTCTCAGAGGATGACAAGCTGATAAAACAAAACATTGCTGCAGCTCTAATACAAGTTTTATTCATGGAGAAAATTAAAAAGGCACTGCAGTGTTTGGGTGCTCTGTGTTTGTCAGAGAAATGTGTATACTCCATACATGGTATTTATTAAATTAATAAATTTCAATAAATTTATAAAAGTGATTTCTGCATAATAGCTTGACTATAAGTTACATTTAAGCAAATAAAAGTGTGTGTTTTCAATATAACGATAAAGTTGAGTATTATCAAAGCATGAGTGCCATTTTCCAGAATCTCAGAGTGCCTTTGCAAATTTGATGTTGATTTTATACAAAAGAGAGGCATTTTAAACACATCATCGACTTGTTTTTTTGTGTTTCACCATTGAAAATAGTTTCATATACAAAGCCAAAGCAGATCAACAGCATCTCAGAATAACACTTTTGTGTTTTGTTCCTTTATAAATCAATTCTTGAATGAATCGTTTGAGTCAGTGATTATTGCAGCACTTGATTCTAAATGAATCAGCTGTTTTGAACAAATCATTTGAATGAACAGTTCTGCGAATCACTCATTAAAACAGCCACTTCCACTTGTGTTTTAGTAAAATATTCATTAATTACAGGCCTAAACCAGCACAAAAATACAGATACAGTGACATTGTCATTATCGCAAGCTCCACCAAAGTATTCAAATACATTTTATTTTGTCAATATAACACTGCCGAGACCAAAACTAGTGTAGAAACCAATAGATTCTCAGAGAGCACCTAGAAACAGCCTGATACACACACGGCGGTGTGTTTTGCACAGGCAATCACTGCTCCATTTCAGTGGAAAATCTAAAAAATGTAGATTGCTTCTTCCTGATCGCATTTATAGGAGCACGTGAAGGCGAGAGTGCATTTCTGAGACACTTTTAAGGAGCCTGTGCGAGTTTGATGACTGAACCTGCCCAATTACACACACACACACACACACACAGACACACACACAGACTGATGGTTTTACAGTCTGCAGATGGAGGACGCTTTTATTTTCCTGCAATTTTCCCTCCACGTCTGCGTGCAGATGCGAGCTGGACTTGTTTCACGTGTGTCTGTATGTGTGTGTGTTATTGATTTGGCTTTTCTCTGTGTGTCTTTTAATGTCTCGCTGGCGGCCTGCTTTTGCCCGTCTCCACAGAGAGCAGCGAGTCTCTCTGGATATGGTTGAGACGGTTCAGCCGTTCACCTCTGCTCACACACACACACACATATATGCACAAACTCCTGTGATGTATACAGCGACCTACTTTACCATCACACACACATACACACAGCAGGTCTGGTCTCATATCAGTCCCTGATGTCCAGATTCACTTTGAGTTATAGACCCAGAACCACAAGTGACACACACACACGCACACACTTCTATATATGGTTTATGAGGACTCTCTCCACAGGCGTAATGTATTTTATACACCCCTAAACCCCACCCTCACATCAAACCTGTGGCAAATTTTGAACATTAAAAGACTCACTAAGTGTGATTATTAAACATTTTGAATTATGAAGACATGAGGCATGTCCTCGTAAACCACACTAATGGAGTACATCTAGTTCATACCCATTTCATTATACAATAATGAGCGTATCAAATACAATGTGAGCCCTATCATACACCTGACTTAAGGCGCAAGACCTGTTTGGCGTGATGTTCACGTTTTGCGCCACGTTGTTTAAATAGCAAATCCATTTGCCTCACTGACACATGGGTGTTCCGGTCTAGAAAGGTGGTGTGTTAAGGCGCATTGTGGGCGCGTTGCTGTTTTGAGGAATTTTTTCGGTTCATGGATGACAATTAGCATTTGTATAATGTTATTTAAGTGTGATTATAAAACGTAGGATTAATTCATTTTTACCATTAGAAGCTGAAATTCACACACTGATTTAGTTTCACTTTTTTGTTTCACTTTTTTGTTTTGTTTCGCTTGTTTCGTTTAACTTCTGTTTTGTTTCGCTTGTTTTGTTTCGTTTTTGTATTTGTTTTGTTTCGCTTGTTTTCACTTTTTTTGTTTTGTTTAACTTGTTTTGCTTCACTTTTTTGTTGTTTTGCTTGTTTTGCTTCACTTTTTTTGGTTTGTTTCGCTTGTTTTGTTTCACTTTTTTGTTTTGTTTCACTTGTTTTGCTTCACTTTTTTTGGCTTGTTTCACTTGCTTGTTTCACTTTTTTGTTTTGTTTCACTTGTTTTGCTTCACTTTTTTTGGTTTGTTTCACTTGCTTGTTTCACTT
This sequence comes from Danio kyathit, assembly GCA_903798195.1. Classification (NCBI taxonomy): domain Eukaryota; kingdom Metazoa; phylum Chordata; class Actinopteri; order Cypriniformes; family Danionidae; genus Danio; species Danio kyathit. Next base: position 3,436,131 of record LR812532.1, read on the forward strand.
TTTTGTTGTTTTGCTTGTTTTGCTTCACTTTTTTTGGTTTGTTTCACTTGCTTGTTTCACTTTTTTGTTTTGTTTCACTTGTTTTGCTTCTTTTTTGTTTTGTTTCACCTATTTTGCTTCACTTTTTTGTTGCTTTGCTTGTTTTGCTACACTTTTGTTGTTGCTTGTTTTGCTTCACATATTTGTTGTTTTGCTTGTTTTGCTTCACTTTTTTTGGCTTGTTTCACTTGCTTGTTTCACTTTTTTGTTTTGTTTCACTTGTTTTGCTTCACTTTTTTGTTTTGTTTCACCTATTTTGCTTCACTTTTTTGTTGTTTTGCTTGTTTTGCTTCACATTTTTGTTTTTGCTTGTTTTGTTTGACTTTTTTGTTGTTTCGCTTGTTTTATTTCAGTTTTTTTATTTTGTTTCGCTTATTTTGTTTCACCTTTTTTGTTTTGTTTTACTTTTTTGTTTTGTTTCGCTTTTTTGTTTTGTTTTGCTTTTTTGTTTTGTTTCAGGTGTTTCGTTTTGCTTTTGTTTTGTTTCACTTTTTGTTTTTTGTTTTGCTTGTTTTGTTTCACTTGTTTTGTTTTGCCTTTGTTTTTGTTTTGTTTAACTTGTTTTGTTTCACTTTTTTGTTTTGTTGCTTTTTTGTATCGTTTCGCTTGTTTCGTTTAATTTTTGTTTTCACTTTTTTGTTTTGCATTTGTTTTTTGTTTTGTTTCACTTTTTTGTTTTGTTTCACTTGTTTTGTTTCACTTTTTTGTTTACCGTTTGTTTTGTTTCACTTTCTTGGTTTGTTTTGCTTTTTTGTATCGTTTCGCTTTTGTTTCACTTTTTGTGTAGTTTTTTTGTTTACTTGTTTTGTTTTTCTTTTGTTTTCTTTTGTTTCGCTTGTTTTGTTTCACTTTTTGTTTTCTTTTGTTTTGCTTGTTTTGTTTTACTTATGTTTTTCCTAAAGCCTTGATTCCATACTATAAAAAATAAGGCATGAAAACAAAAGCTAATTCAAAACATGAATAAAAACTACTGTAATAGCTAAATAAACACATGGGATGAACAATACATATGATGGTGATATGCATAACATATGACTTCATCGAAACATTATTAAATGCCCTTTTAAACAAAGCTTTCCCTTCACTACAACCAAATCAAACCCGAAATCTCGCACCATTTGTGCATTTCATGTGTATCATAGAAAAAACATTTAGAAAAACTAATTTCCAAAAGTGCCCCCCACTCCCCCCCTAAATTAGCCTAAAAAATGTCTAAATTAGTCTTAATGTCTTAAGTCTGTGTTTCAAAGCTCTTAAATGCAATCGAGCCAACACGATAAAGAAAAGTTTGTTTCGGTTTTGAAATGGAAGTTCTTGTTAGTCAGTTTAAAGATTGTTTTCGGGATTTTTATTCTTTCTATATATAAAAATAGTGTTAAGGATGGTTATTAGTTTTTTGTAAATTTGGTACTATAAAATTGTTATACTTTACAATTGGTTTTAAATTTCATTGTTTGGTATTAAAAATGTCTTAAATATAACTCTTAGAAACCTGGAGACACCCTGTTAATGTTTTGCCAAGGTTTCTCATGAACCCCCCTTCAATAAAATGTTGTGGGTAGAAAAAGACTCGATTGTCTTCAAAACAGTAATCAGCATTTCAATAAGATCAGTTGATTTATATCTGCTGCTTGGTTTGTGTTTGTAAGACCTGTTTAGTGTGAAAGAGTGCAGATTTGCGTGAACGCTTGTGCCGTTAAATGCGAATCTACACTTTGACTTTGATTGCGTTTAGATCGATACCTTCCTGCTTGACCCTCGTTTGCTCAGTGGTTTGTAGTTGATTAAGTCATTGGACTTTTAAAGGTCATCAGGATGTTTGGCTGTCGTCCACGTCGTGTCTCACTGGAATGTTAATTGAGCTCCACTTACATAAAACAAAGTGTCTGAAAAGCCTGTTGCTCAGTGTGTCAGAGCTCTGGCAGATTCAGCAGAGCCATTTTACACAGGCAGGCTTTTAAAGAAGAACACTACTGGGGCCAGAATCTCACGTGAAGCTCAGATTTGCCACATCATTAGCACATATTTAGTCATTTCTGTGCTGTTGTTTTGTTAGTTTAATAATAATTAGATTACTGCTGCTACTTCTACTACTACTACTACTACTACTACTTATAGGAATAATAATAATACTAATTTATTAGGGATAAAAATGAAGACAAATACATTGTATTATTAATGAGTGCTGAAATCATATATTTTTGTTATTCTATAATAATATTATTATTAATAATAATAATAATAATAATTTTTGTTATTATTATCATTATTATTATTATTATTATTATTATTATTATTAACATCACAATGTTTCTATAATAATAAAATAATAAGCATTATTATTATTATTAGATGTTTAATTTAATATTAATAGTGATTTATTATAAATAAACAGGAGACAAGTGCATAAACATGAATATTCACTAATAATATTTATTATTATTACATTGTTATTGCCATTATCAAAAATGTCAACAATTTATAATAATAATGGTATTGATTATTTAATAATAATAATAATAATAATAATAATAATAATAATAAAGGTTTTATAAATAATGTAATTTAAATAATGTCTTTAATAAAACAAAGTCATTCAATAAAAATTATTAGGAATAAAAACTATGTATTATGGGATTACATTTATTATTTATTTTTTTATATATATTATTTATGTAATAAAATTATTATTAATATTATTTACATGATTATTAATAATGTTGTTATGATTTATAAATATTCATTAAAGGCTAATATAAAAGACATGGAGACAAGTGCATAAACAAATATTGACTAATAATATTTGTTATTGTTATTACATTGTTGTTATTGCTGTTATCAAAAAGGTCAACTTCATTTATATTTATAATGTCATTGTTAATTTAATAATAATTTATATCAGTAACATACATCAATTGTTGGACTTATTGTTAGTTATTTAATCTAAATAATATTA
>LR812532.1:3444125-3472951 GCA_903798195.1 Danio kyathit
GTGTGTGCAGGTGACTATTACTGTGCAGAATTATTAGGCAACTTAACAAAACACAAATATATCCCCATTTCAATGATTTATTTTCACCAGTGAAACCAATATAACATCTCAACATTCACAAATATACATTTCTGACATTCAAAAAGAAAACAAAAACAAATCAGTGACCAATATAGCCACCTTTCTTTGCAAGGACACTCAAAAGCCTGCCATCCATGGATTCTGTCAGTGTTTTGATCTGTTCACCATCAACATTGCGTGCAGCAGCAACCACAGCCTCCCAGACACTGTTCAGAGAGGTGTACTGTTTTCCCTCCTTGTAAATCTCACATTTGATGATGGACCACAGGTTCTCTATGGGGTTCAGATCAGGTGAACAAGGAGGCCATGTCATTAGTTTTTCATCTTTTAGACCCTTTCTTGCCAGTCACGCTGTGGAGTACTTGGACGCGTGTGATGGAGCATTGTCCTGCATGAAAATCATGTTTTTCTTGAAGGATGCAGACTTCTTCCTGTGCCACTGCTTGAAGGTGTCTTCCAGAAACTGGCAGTAGGACTGGGAGTTGAGCTTGACTCCATCCTCAACCCGAAAAGGCCCCACAAGCTCATCTTTGATGATACCAGCCCAAACCAGTACTCCACCTCCACCTTGCTGGCGTCTGAGTCGGACTGGAGCTCTCTGCCCTTTACCGATCCAGCCATCTTGGCAGCTGCACGCTTGACTTTTCTCAGTTCATGGGCAGTTATTTTGCGCCTTGGTTTTTCCACACGCTTCTTGCGACCCTGTTGACTATTTTGAATGAAACGCTTGATTATTCGATGATCACGCTTCAGAAGCTTGGCAATTTTAAGAGTGCTGCATCCCTCTGCAAGATATCTCACTATGTTTGACTTTTTTTGATTTAGCCTTCTAACGATTATGAAAAAACATTAATCGAGATGAAACGATTATTGTATCATATACCGCCACCTTTCCAGTTGTACACATTTGTTGCTCTGCAAAGCTCAGTTTCACTTGAACAGTACTAAAAGCATGTACTGTAATGTAGCATTTGCAGCATGGGACGTGCATCATTCATTGATATACATTCGAATCATTCATGTTTTTAAAAGTGTGAATGAGATCGCATGCTGTTGTGTGCGGGCGCTCAGCCTCAGAGTCGAGCAGAGCACACACATCTAAAGTCATCTTAATGTGAGCGCTTTAATGGTCAAATAGGTGTCAAAACGCAGTGTTTAGTGATTATTCACTAACCCTCATTTGTGTAATAAACAAGATGAGAATCAAAAGACATGTGAAAGAGAAACCATAAACAGAACCGCACTGCTCTTAAAGGGACAGCGCGCAATATTCCGACTGTTTGTAAGTTGTTTTCTTACAGTGAAGATGCTCAAAGCACAGTTTGTTTCATATTTTTATTCTATTTATTTCCCTTTCCTTATTTACAGGAAGGAAAATAACTGCATATTTATACAGTGGAAGTCAGAATTATGGCTCGTTTCCACTGACTGGTACAGTACAGTACAGTACAGTACGATACGGGTCACCTTTATCAGGCTTGCGTTTCCACTGCTAAAAGGGTGCCAATGGTATTCTTTTGGTGGGTGTGGTATACGACAGAAAGTTTCAGTCAACTCATTTTCACTCGAGAAAATGTCTACAGTAAAGCTGTACGGGTTACTCACATATCATATGAAGCACTTCTCACAACACAGATGCTTTACACACATAAATACTTCTGTATAAATGTGTGTTACTGACTTTTCTATGAACATGAGTTGATTATAACTGCACATCAATGACAGTGCGAAATAGCCTACTGTAATGTCTGTAATTATATTAAATAAATAAATAAATGCAACGTATATAAACACATACAGACTCTTACAGTCTCCGATATGTTACCACTTACAGAAAAACTACACACAGCAGACATTTAGTCCTTATTTAGGTTCAAAACAACACGAAATATAGCCCAGTCAGAGCAAACCTATCATGATTAAATGTGTCTGTAAACTTCAGCAGCACGTGTAGCCTCTTGTTAGAAAGTAATTTCATCATTCAGAGTTCATAATAGTGCAAAAGGTGATGAGAATAGTTAAACATGGCAGTTTGTTCACGTTTGCTGAAAAAATAATCTGCTCCTTTTTTCTGGCTTCTCCTTTGTTTTTTCGGTCGTCACTCTCGCGTTTGTCAGTTTCTGACAGGATCGGTTTCAAAAGCAGGTCAATAATCGAGCGCACGTTGTTATCATTAGCTCAAGATGTTTGATATTTGAAATATAGACGCACGCGCTTGCTCTGCAAGCAAGAAAGCGAAACCGATCGCGCTTCAGACTGGTTCGTAAAAAACTACGGGGCACAGGGTAAAATCTGCTCTTCTTTTTGGTTTTGTGGCTGTTCATCAAGACGACGACAAGGTTCATTTGAGCCCGGGTCGACCATGGCTTGTTATTATATGTATATATAATTACGCTGTAATCTCTCAGCTGTGTATTTAAAACATGGCAGTGTCTTTGTTTTCATTGTGGCTTGTTGCGTGAGCAAATGACGTATCTCTGTAAACCAATAGCGTTCAGCTGCGCGTCTAGCTCCGCCTTTTGGTACCCTTTCTCGTGTTTGGTATCCTTTCGAAAGGGTGCTGAAAAAGTGGTTAGGTACGCCTTTTGACAATGGAAACGGCCATAAAAGCGTACCGTACCGTACCACTCAGTGGAAACGGGCCATTATTAGCCTTCCTGAATTATTAGCGACCCTTTATCCCCCAATTTCTGTTTAATAGAAATATTTTTTAACCCATTTCTAAACATAATAGTTTTAATAACTCTATTCTAATAACTGATTTATATTATCTTTGCCATGATGACAGTAAATAATATGTGACTAGATATTCTTCAAAATACAAGTATTCAGATTAAAGTGACATTCAAAGGCTTAATTAGGGTAATTAGGCAAGTCATTGTATAACAATAGTTTCTTCTGCAGACAATCAAAAATATATTGCTTAAGGGGGCTAATAATATTGACCTTAAAATAGGTCTAAAAATATTTAAAAAACTGCTTTTATTCTAGCCAAAATAAAACAAATAAGCCTTTCTCCAGAAGAAAAAATATTATCGGAAATACTGGTAAAAATTCCTGGCTCTTTTAAACATCTTTTGAGAAATATTAAAAAAAATACATAAAAAATTCACAGGAGGGCAAATGATAATCAACTGATAATTGTTTTGGATAATCGTGATTACAATTATGACCAAAATAATCGTGATTATGATTTTTCCCCATAATCGAGCAGCCCTATCAGGTACTATATACACCAAAGTTAAGAACAGAGTTTGAGGAGTTTACTCCAATAACCCATCATACGATGGTTAACTTGACAAACGACACTAATGAAATGTCTGTGTGAATCTCTCAGTAATGCATTCAGCTGGGTTTGAGATTCTAATGGACGAGTATTTGCGCATGAATGAGGTTTCTTTGTGATTTGGTACATATAATCTCCCGTCTCGCTCTTTCATTCTGGCTGAGGTTAATGCACGGGCCACTAACACCAGCGCTGAGATGTTCCTCTCTTCTGGAGACCTGCGCTCCACTTGTGTCCTCTACTTTAGCATTCAGTATACATAGTGCATCTCGTCTGGTTTTTGAAGCTGTTCTCAAAGCCCCATAATGTGTTTATATGATGGAGGCATTATGTGCATGTAGGTTTGATGCTTTCTAGAAACAGCGCTGTGGGTGCACGGCTCGCTTTAATGCGTTAAGGTTGCCCGTCTGTTTCTCAAAAGGTGAAGTTTGCTCCGTCAGTCCTCCTAAGCCTGTTTCTGACCCTCTTCCTGCATTCACGTTGCGTAACGCGTTGGTTTGCGCATTCATACCTTCTTTATCGCCCTCCAACACATCTGTTCGTTGGCCTCGGCGGCTCTGCCAAAACGCAACAGATTATCCAGCAAGCCGTCTGCGCTTTTGTGCGACCGCCGTTCATTCGCATTCAAATGCAGCTGGAGTCGAAGATAGGTTTTTAGCGGCGTTTAATCTGCGCTTTATCTCGCCAAGATTAGCCACGTTCTAAACGAGCTCCAGAGAGAGAGGCGAGAGTGTGTTCTTTTGTGAATTTCAATTCTTATCCCCATTTAGGAAGCAGATTTCTAATGGGGATTTGAAGAAGCGCTGGTAAATAGCTGTGAAAAGCGATAAATCAGACGCACCGCATGCGACCTACCTACAGAAGAAGCTGCGCCAACCATATGCACTCCAGCATATGGCATTATTTGAATATGACCCAATATGACTTCATGTCTTGGCATTTATTTGACATCTCAAATATTAAAGCGACGCATGGTCGCATTTTCCTCCTCCAGCAGGCCAGAGGAACGCAGGCAAACACACAGCGCTCTGATTGAAGACGGAGATTGTTGTTAATTCGATTCCGCATTAACCGCGCGTCCCTGCGGGCGCAAAGCTCACATTTTATGTCGCGGGCGTTTGATGCTTCTAATAACTAGGAGAAGCCACGGAGAGATGCGTCTTCAAAGATACAGATGACAAGATATCAGAACTCTTATCGCAGAGGAGAAGCGGAGATCTGGGCTTTGCGCTTGTGCAATTAAATTAAGCTGAGGGAGATGACACGGCTCTGACTACTTTATTATTTTTTTTGCTTTGTATTATCAAATATCATCAAAGTTGCAGAGTTATACTGTACTTCCTACACACACACACACACACACACACAGGCACGCAGGCTTGCACACACGCAGTGAAACTAATTTGCATTTTCAAAGAAATTAAAGCCCCGTGCCTAAAGCTGATAGCAGCGTGCTGTTTCTCTCGCTCGCTCTCTCTCTCTCTCACAGAATTTTCATATTATTTTTTCCGTTTTAATCGCTGATTATGGTGTCTGACTCTTGCTTCAGGCCCAAACAGACAAAAAATAATTACACACTCTGAACCTCGGAACAAAACTCTCACCGAATTGAAGATGTCAGACCCTTGGAAAGTAGGTTTCTGCGGTCGGCTCTAATTCAAACAGCGTTTCGGAGGAGCTCGCGTTCACCTAAAGAAACTTTTCCAATTTATTCTGATTACATTTCACATCAGCACTCTGACTGCGTTTGTTTTCTGAAGTTTTCTGAAGCGCTTGAGCGAAGTTTGGACTGATTGGTGGAATTTGTTTGTGTTTTTTTTTTTTTTTGAGAGCGAACGATTGGTGCGTGAAGAATTGTTCTTTGTTAGCGAGGCTTGATGAAGTGACATTTTAACAGTGGTGGTATTTAAAGCGTCGTACATTTCAGACTGACCTTAATTTAAGACCTTTAAAGCATAAAGGGGTGTGTGTTCGCTTCTGAAGTCCTACTTTGTGTTTGTGTGTGTGTGTGTGTGCGAGTCCTGTTTTTCCTGCAGGCACGTTTAATTTTTCACCATGCTTCTGTTGTTGCATGGAAATGCGTGTTGTTGTTCCCCCTCGTCTCATTTTCATGACCTCCTTCTCTCGTTTTCCTTTTCCCAATTTCATCCGTGCGTTTCCACCTCTAACATTCATCATTTTTTCCTTCACCCGGTAGCTTGTTCTCCTTTCATTTCTGCTCTTTAATATGTCACCTCTCCTCTCTCTCTCTTTCTCTCTCTAAATTATTCTTCCTGGATCTCACGACTCCTCCATTTGTCTGGGCTCTAATCAGCGCAGCTTTTGGCTCTTAATGCAGTCCTTGAGAGATTCCCTGCAGACATTCATTCATTTTGTCCATTTTCAGGTTCTTTAACCTGCTCTCCTCCCTCCGCCCCCCCGCAGCTCTGAATATTTAAAGAGTGCCTATTAAAAATACAGCAAGAGTGAGACGGGTTTCTGCTAACACCACTTTTACATTTATATCTAAAAACTCAACCTCTGTTTCTGCTCAATTATTCATGACGCACTTCTCCTTTTCATCTATCCGTCTATCTCTCCTTCAACCACATCGCTCTGTCTGTTTCCCTACAGCCACTTTGTGTCCCTGTCTATCTGTCTGCTCAACTCTCTCTCTGTTGTTCCATCTGTTGATCTATCTATCGTTCTATCGTTCTTTCTATCTATCCATCTATGTCTATCCATCCATCCATCCATCCATCGATCGTTCTATCCATCTATCTTATCTATCTATCATTCTATCGTTCCATCCATCCATCCATCCATCCATCCATCCATCCATCCATCCATCCATCGTTCTATCGATCGTTCTGTCTATCTATCGTTCTATCGTTCTTTCTATCCATCCATCCATCCATCCATCCATCCATCCATCCATCCATCCATCCATCGTTCTATTCATCTATCTTATCTATCATTCTATCATTCTATCGTTCCATCCATCCATCCATCCATCCATCCCAATTAACTCTTTATCTCACTTTCCGTCTACCCATCCATCCATCCATCCGCTAATCCATCCATCCATCCATCCATCGTTCTATCGATCGTTCTGTCTATCTATCGTTCTATCGTTCTTTCTATCCATCCATCCATCCATCCATCATTCTATTCATCTATCTTATCTATCATTCTATTGTTCCATCCATCTATCCATCCATCCATCCATCCATCCATCCATCCATCCATCCATCGTTCTATCCATCCATCCATCCATCCATCCATCCATCCATCCATCGTTCTATCCATCTATCTATCGTTCGTTCTTTCCATCCATCCATCCATCCATCCATCGTTCTATCCATCTATCTATCGTTCGTTCTTTCCATCCATCCATCCATCCATCCATCCATCCATCCATCCATCGTTCTATCCATCTATCTATCGTTCGTTCTTTCCATCCATCCATCCATCCATCCATCCATCCATCCCAATTAACTCTTTATCTCACTTTCCGTCTACCCATCCATCCATCCATCCGCTAATCCATCCATCCATCCATCGTTCTATCGATCGTTCTGTCTATCTATCGTTCTATCGTTCTTTCTATCCATCCATCCATCCATCCATCGTTCTATTCATCTATCTTATCTATCATTCTATCGTTCCATCCATCCATCCATCCATCCATCCATCCATCCATCCATCCATCCATCCATCCATCCATCCATCCATCCATCCATCCATCCATCCATCCATCCATCCATCCATCCATCCATCCATCGTTCGTTCGTTCTTTCCATCCATCCATCCATCCATCCATCCATCCATCCATCCATCCATCCATCCATCCATCCATCCATCCATCCATCCATCCATCCATCCATCCATCCATCCATCCATCCATCCATCCATCCATCCATCCATCCATCCATCCATCCATCCATCCATCCCAATTAACTCTTTATCTCACTTTCCGTCTACCCATCCATCCATCTATCCATCCACCCACCCATTCCGCCATCAATCCATTTATTTTTCTAACTACTCATCCGTCCACCCATCAAAAAATCTATCCATCCACTCAGCCATTCATTCATCTATCTCAATTAACTTTTTATCTCACTCTCCGTCCACCCATCCATCCGTCCATCCATCCACTAATTCATTTATCCATCCACCCACCCATTCAGCCATTAATCCATTTATCTTTCTAACTCCTCATCCGTCCATCCATCCACCATCCATGCATCCATCCATCTTTCTAACTCTTCATCCATTCATCCATCCATCCATCCACCCACCCACTCATCGATGCATCCATCTGCTCATCCATTAATACTTTCTCTCTTCATCTATTCATCCATCTATACATCCATCCATCCACCCACCATCTATCCATCAATCTTTCTAACTGTTCACCCATCCATCTATCCATCCATCTGCTTTCTAACTCATCCGTCTGTTCATCCATCCATCCATTCACTCACCCATTCAACCTTCAATCCATTCATATTGCTACCTCTTAATCCATCCATAAATTCAACATCCATGCGTCCATCCATCTCTTTAACTTTTCATCCATCCATCAGTCCAAATGTCTAACTCTTCATCCGTCCGTCCATCTAACTCATCATTCATTCGTCCATCTGTTCATACATTCATCTATCATCCATCTTTCTAACTCCACATTCATTCAACCATCCATCCACCCATCTATTCATCCATTCATCCATGCATCAGTCCATCATTCTAACTCTTACTTTTTCCGTCAATTCATCAATCCATCATCCATCTTTGTAACTCTTCATCTGTTTTTCCGTCCACCCTCCATGAGTCCCTCCTCCTTTCCATCTCTACATTCCATCTATCCATCCATTCATGCATCCATACATCTTTCTAAATTTTCATCCATCCTCCATCCAACCATGCATCTGTCTTTATCATCAAGCATGCATCCATTCTTCCATCCATCCATGCGGATTGTTCTGATGTTCACTTGTCTGCCTGTTCATTGCTCTTTGACTTTTTGTCATCTTATCCATCGCCCTGTAGTTGTATATCCCATATCCCATTCTGTACACATTGTTCATTTTGCCTTCCGGCAATCTCTCTCTTTCCCTCTCCCCCCTCCCCCCATCTCTCGCTCTCTCTCTCTCTCTAAACTTTCCTTCCACTTGTTTTGTCAGTTTTGTGCTTGTTGTGTGCTGTGTTGTACAGTGTTCGGCTTTCTTGTCTTTCGTGGGTCATCACGGCTGACATGTTTTCCGCTCTCAGCCTTCAGACGCCTTTGCTTGCTTAATTAACAGCGATCTTTGAATTTTAATTAACTCATGCGTTCACAAAGCACAGTTTTTTTCCCTCCTCTTTAATGCCGCTGTTGTGTTTGATCGGTGAGCAGACGCGGAGAGACTGGACGCAATCAAAGCGACAGAGACTCCGATTGAAAGTGACGGAAGAGAGAACAAATCTCGGCCGCCGAGATGAAAGCACAGAGAAGTGACAGATAAGAAAATAGAAAGACGTGTAGGGAGGGAGATGCGTGGATGGAGAGATGACTGTCTCTGTGTGTTAACATGGAGTGAGACATACAGTTGAAGTCAAAAATATTCACCCTACTATGAATTCTCTTTTCAAATATTTCCCAAATGATGTTGAACAGATTCAGGAATTTTTCACAGTATTTCCTATAATATTTTTTCTTCTGGAGAAAGTCTTATTTGTCTTATTTTAGCTAGAATAAAAGTATTTTAAAGCCATTTTAAGGTCAATATTATTAGCCCCCTTAAGCAATATTTGTTTTGGATTGTCTTCAGAACAAACCACTGTTATACAATGACCTGCCTAATTACCCTAACTTTACCCTAATTACCCTTAAGCCTTTAAATGTCACTTTAAGCTGAATACTAGTATCTTGAAGAATACCTTGTCAAATATTATGTGCTGTCATAATGGCAAAGAGAAAAGAAATCAGTGATTAGAAATGAGTTATTAAAACTATTATGTTTAGAAATGTGTTAAAGTTGTGTGTTTTTTTAAGTTATATAAAGTTTAACTTTGTTTTTTTAACAACAATTTTTATTTTAAACATTGTCTTACAAATTGACAGGTTTAAATTTTCAATTTAGCCAAAAAAAGGAGAGAAAAAAACAATAATAATATATAATCTCAAAATAACTAAGTACACCTTGAAAAAATAATAATAATAATATTATATAATACATCAATAACATATTTGTCTAATCTATATACTTTCAGTGTCCATCAGATCAGCAAAAGAGTCGCCATAGCTATAAAGATATCGCACGAGTAGCAGTGCGATATGGCTGTATATCAGCACTGGTGGAAGGCGTGCGTTGGCTCGAGGCCGCAGGCCGAGTGCCTTAGTGTCTCACCAGTGATGATATACAGCCACATCGCACTGCTACTTGTGTGATATTCACGTTTATACAACAGTTTGACGGCATAATCGTGTATATAAAAAAGAAAATCAAACACGGAGAGTCTCAAAAACCCTTTTGTATGAGGAACTACTTTCTTCCACCATTCATTCACAACTGCAGCTGATGTCAGAACAGCAGAAACTGTTGCTCATTCACCAACGTCACTTTAGAGCTAGTGTTTGACTGATTCTCTAGCGTAATGTCTAAAGTGATGACAAAACAGCTGATTTTGCTCACATTTTAAGATTATAACGCTGAACAGCATGAAATGCCATCAGTCTACAGAGATTTCCCAGTATTTCTCTGTTGCACTCGGGAGATCACAATAATTAACCCTGAAAAAGCCAAAGCAACCACTAGCAGATTACTATGGTATAAATACAGCACTACAACAAACAAGAGAGAGAGATCCACTTAGGAAGCCACTGACCTGTTTTAAAATGTTTTGATCAGCTGTAGTTTGATATTATGCTGAGTTTTTCTTCTCTGATGATGTGTTCACACCAGACGTGGAACGTGCGAATAAATCACGATATTCATGTATAAATAGACGCGTGAACATTTTGAGTTTACTCGCTTCATTCACGCTTCAAATCTGCTTTATTTTCGCCTCAGATTCACTTCACAATAGATGCTGATACTCGTCATGGGCAGGGCTTCTGTCTGCCCGGTGACTCTAGCTTCGTTGCTAAATGGCTAACATGGATTTTAATGAGAGAATAGCTGTGAGTATGTGCTTTAGGAAGGCTAATAAACGGCGTTGATTCATTTGGAGACGTGTCTGAGTCTACTAGATCCATTCAGAGGTGCACTCTGCTCTGTGATTTAGTCAACTCCTCCAGAAACTGTACCTGGATGATGGAGGCTTTCAGCGGTGCTTCAGAGCCCAGTTTGGTAAGCTGTTGTCCGGTGTCGGCAAGAGGATACTCCCCAGGACACCAACAACAGGTGCTACGTCATAATCCACCCCTACAAGAGAAAGCTGAATGGTTAACATGGCGCAAATGTCCGCTACAGTTCAGATTTTCCAACTCGAGTGACAAAACGTTCCACTCGCCCAAATTGCGTAATTTTCTTTCAAATTGCCGCAGGATGTCTATTCGCGTCTTTGCATTGACTTAACATGTAAATCACTCACGCTTGACACCTCATCCGGGCTTATTATTTGTCCTCTTGTGGTGGTACGTTAATCGTCTTTGCTCTGACAGGCTGATGGGCATCGACACACTAAATGTCTGAAATTATATCATATATATATTATAATTATATATATTATAATTATTATATTATCCTTATAGATAAACTGCATAGTTGCAATCTAAACAATTACATTCTCACCTAAAAAAAGCCTCAAAAGTACATTATGTTGTCCAACAGCTGCAACATTTGTCAAACTGTAGTGAGTTTATTGATCTGCTGTCACTCTATGTGGGCGGAGTAATACACAAGGGTGAAGAGGCTGTACGAGTGCTGTTATTGCAGAATATCGCACGGCTATCAGCCAATCAGATTCGAGAACCAGGCAGAACTGTTGTATAAATATATATATACAGGGAGGTAATAATTCATGAGGGCTAATAATGTTGACTTCTGTACATCTGTCTTCAATAATTCTGTACAATTCTTCATCCCACGTGCTCATCCTGATTTTGAACTTCCTGCAACATACAAACGTGCAGCGATGTAGTGAAAAGCGGGAACGAGAGATCAGGGTCCATTTTTATGCCTTTATCACAGTCTCTTTTCTCTCTGAAGTCCCATGAGCCTGGCAGATGGAGATAGAGGGAGCGTTTTAGCACCAAACCACCACAATAACACGCAGGCCCGCTGAGAGTGAGGGGAGAAATGCGCACGCGGGGCTTTCTGAATACTTCATGCCACTTAGAGCCGTACGTGTAGAGACGTTCCCTGAGATACCGGCAGAAGATAAAGGCCGTTAATGCATCCTCTCCTGACAGCCCTCCATCTCTGTCTCGCTCTCCCTGCGGGACGGACAGACGGAGGAGGGTTCATGCATTCATTCAGCACTCGGCTCCAGAGAACGGCGTCTGAATTCAGAGTGCTCTGAATGAGGCTGAGAAAGTTTCTAATTGCTTTTTTTGCCGTGTGTCACTGCTGAGGTACAACTGATGTTAGGTAGAGACATTAATAATTGATGCAACAATTAAAAATGTGCCTTATTTGCTGACTGTAAACCTTTTAAGAAGAACCTTTTTAACCCCTTGCCGTTCCAATGCATGTGCATAGCATGCTTTAAGGTGTAACTTCGCAAAATTAAATGACTCCCCACAAAAAGACTAAACATGTTATATATATTTTAAAAGCTGGGAGTCTTGTGGTTAAAACAATTCCAACCATTTTAAGACACGATGAACACAGAGGACACAATTAGTGCCTTTGTCAAACTGCCAACAGCCACAGAAACAATAACAAAACTGAAGAAACTCACATTTTATGCCTCCTGTCTGTCCCCAGATCCATAACATCTCAACAAACAGGGTGTAATTAAACTGCAAAGAGTGCAGCCAATCAAATTCAGTGAAATATTTAGTCCACAACACATTTATACAGTTGAAACCAGAAGTTTACATGCACTCTAAAAAAAGGAACATCACCATTTTTTTTAATGTCTGATGGTAAATCATACTAAACGTTTACTATTTTAGATCCGTTAGGATTACCTAAATCATTTACATTTGCTAAATGCCAGAATAATGAGAGAATCTTTTTTTTTATTATTTCTAGACAGTCAAAAGTTTACACACATTTCCTTGGTATTTTTTTAGCTTTGCTTTTAAACTGTATAACTTTGGTCAAATGTTTTGGGTCTCCTTCCACAAGCTTCTCACAATAGTTTGCTGAAATTTCGGCCCATTCCTCCTGACAGGATTGGTGTAACTGAGTCAGATTTGTAGGCTGTCTTGCTCGCACAAGCTTTTTAAACTCTGCCCACAAATTTTCTATAGGATTGAGCTCAGGGCTTTGTGATGGCCACTCCAAAACATTCACTCTGTTCTCCTTAAAGCACATGATAACTAATTTGAGAGTATGTTTAGAGTCATGGTCTGTTTGGAAGACCCATTTGCGGCCAAGTTTTAATTTCCTGGCTGATGTCTTGAGATGTTGCTTCAGTATTTCTACATAATGTTCTTTCTTCATGATGCCATCTATGCTGTGAAGTGGACCAGTCCCTCCTGCAGCAAACAGCCCCACAACATGATGCTGCCGCCCCCATACTTCACAGTTGGGATGGTGTTCCTAGGCTTGTAAGCTTTCCCCTTTGCCCTCCACATGTAACACTGGTCATTATGGCCAAACAGTTCAATCTTAGTTCCATCAGACCACAGGACATGTCTCCAAACATTAGTCTTTTTCCCAGTGTAATTTAGCAAATTGTCATCTGGCTTTTGTGTTGATTCTGGCTTGTTGATTTTCACATGTTGTCACACAAGGAAGCAGTGTGTTTGAGGTTTTCCTTAAATACTATTCTACAGTTGTGCCTCCAATTAACTCAAATGTTGTCAATTAGCCAATCAGAAACTTTCAAAACCTTGACACCATCATCTGAGCTTTTTCAGAGGCATATTAATCTTACTGTATGTAAACTTGACTTTCAAGAAAAGTTATAACAATTTCTCCAAAAATCTCTCTCTCATTATTCTGCTATTAAGCAGAACAGAAACAAATGTGATCATCCTAACTTACCTAAAAGAGGAAAAGTTTAGTCACATTAACATCTGACTTTTTTTAAATGGTTATGTGCCTTTTTATACAGTGTATGGAAACTTCTGGTTTCAACTGTATGTCAATAAACATCCATGGAATGCATTGCTATCATTTTAAACTAGTCGCCGGAGCAATCATATCTATAATGTGTTTGGTAGTGAAGCGCCCGTTCAGATGTAAACACTACTGATATTTTGACATTAAAATGGCCACTGACCTTTGCACTTTTGATTGACCCCTCATTTGAACCAATAGTTGCTTCTAAGAGGTGCCAATAACACTTCTTAATCAGTCATTTAGTTGAGATAAAAATCATTTTACAGTTTTATTCATATCTGTATTCCAAGAGCTTAATTTTAATACATTACATTATAAAAAAAATAAAAAAGAAGTGGGCCGGAAATACACAAAGTGCGAGAGGCGTCAGCACATCCAGTCTGTAATGTAATCCAGCTATTAAACGAGAGACATGAAGGCGATCATATGACAGACAGAAAGTCCTAATTAATCCAGATGACAGGGATTATCAGCTCTGATTGGACACTGTTGTGATTGTGAGACCCCGGAGCCCAGCGGAGGGGCCGTCAGACGCTCCATGAGCCGTATAATGAGAAAACTGTAGAGCAGATCCAGAGGAAAAGTGACACTCCAGCGCTCCAGAACAGACCTCAAAGGGGCTGAGATTAAACACACACACACGCAGTGGAGATGACACTAATGTCTTCACACTCGCACGCCTGATGGGCGAGCTGTAATCTCTGGTTATGAATTATTGGTCAGCGGAGTTGGAGAGCAGCTTTGACATTTAAGAGCTTATCTGAGGAAGCCTTGCGTGAGGAGACTATACAGCTTGCCAAAGTGACGCAATGGAAATACTCTAAAGCAGGGGTGTCTAAACTTTCGCTTATGAAGGGCCAAAAACCAAACTTAATTGAGGGTGGTGGGCCAAAGGTAAATATCCAGCTGGTAATTTCCTAATGTATTAATATTTAAAAATAAATAGGAAAATAAATACTTTAATAGTTATACTTTTCTTTTTTATAATGGACTTCTTACAATAAAAACAAACACATTTATCGCACAATGGTGTTCAATGCTGAATACACAAGCTACACCACCTTGTGCATTGTCCTCCATCACCCCAACCTTCCCATCACTGTAAATCTCTTCTCAGATTGGATGGCGGGCCAAATCAAAGGTTACCATGGGCCAACTTTGGCCCGCGTGTCCTACTTTGGGCATCTCTGCTTTAAAGTAATCTTAATATTCATAAACTAGGATGCTAAACAATCAGTTGGTAATTTAGAAGACACGATAAGTCAACTTCTACCTTGATGATGGTTTAAGTGCAGCCATTTCTGAGATGCTTTAAAGCAGGGATCACCAAACTTGTTCCTGGAGGTCCGGTGTCCTGCAGATTTTAGCTCCAACCCTAATCTAACACACCTGAACAAGCTAATCAAGGTCTAACTAGGCATACTTGAAACACCCAGGCAGGTGTGTTGAGGCAAGTTGGAGCTAAACCCTGCAGGGCACCGGACCTCCAGGAACGAGATTGGTGACCCCTGATATAAAGGCTTCAAACTATCTC
Source organism: Danio kyathit (assembly GCA_903798195.1). Lineage (NCBI taxonomy): Eukaryota > Metazoa > Chordata > Actinopteri > Cypriniformes > Danionidae > Danio > Danio kyathit. The sequence continues at coordinate 3,459,232 of LR812532.1, forward strand.
TCAAAACTCTCTTCAGCAGATTAGGATATATGAAAGAAAGAGTTGGAGGAAGATGGAAGAATATTTTGCATTTCTGCTAGAGCTGGCGTCAATATTGCCTGAATTGATGGATTGTGAATGCTGAAAAGTTCAGCTTCATCATGTAATTCTTACTAGAAAGCAGCTAATTTGTAATAGTTTTATATTTGGCATGATCATGATCCCAAACACACTGCTGATATAATGAAAAGGAGAGAGAAAACAGCTGATGAAACAAAGACAGTCATGAAATGGCCTCCACAGAGTCCAGACCTGAATATTATATAGTGTATGTGTAGGTATGCAGTATGAGATTCACCTGGAGGGAAAAAGAAAGATAGATGATGTAAAATCTAAGGAAGAACTCTTAGAAATGCTGAAAGATGCTTGATATTAAATAGTACATCATTTCAGAAAAGACTCCACCAAAAAGTTCCAGCTGTTGCTCGGTGCTAAAGAGGTCACTTTAAACAGACTTTTGATGCTAGTCTTTTGGTTCCAAAAGTACTTCTGAATATTGTGTACATATTTCAAGCATTTTCTGTTTGTATATTAAAGGTGTAGTTCACCCAAAAGTAATGCACTTGCTTCATATCATTTAGATTTGTGCATAAACCGTTGGCTCCCAAAGCTTGTGGTGGTCTAAGACTTTTACATAGTCCTGTACACTCACCGGCCACTATATTAGATACTGTATTACACTTGTCCAACTGATCGTCATTTCAGAAACTGCTGCTCTACTGGGATTTTCACGCACAACCATCTCTAGGGTTTACAGAGAATGGTCTGAAAAGTAGAAAATATCCAGTGAGCGGCAGTTCTGTGGGCGCAAATGCCTTGTTGATGTCAGAGGAGAATGGCCAGACTGGTTCCAGCTGATAGCAAGGCAACACCTCAATTAACCACTCGTTACAACCGAGGTCTGCAGAAGAGCATCTCTGAACACACAACACGTCCAACATTGAGGCGGATGGGCTACAGCAGCAGAAGACCACACCGGGTGCCGCTCCTGTCAGCTAAGAACAGGAAACTGAGGCTACAATTTACACAGGCTCAGCAAAACTGGACAATAGAAGATTGGAGAAACGTTGCCTGGTCTGATGAGTCTCCATTTCTGCTGCCACATTCAGATGGTCGGGTCAGAATTTGGCATCAACAACATGAAAGCATGGATCCATCCTGCCTTGTATTAACGGTTCAGGCTGGTGGTGGTGGTGTAATGGTGTGGGGGATATTTTATTGGCACACTTTGAGCCCATTATTACCAATTGAGCATCGTGTCAACACCACAGCCTACCTGAGTATTGTTGCTGACCATGTCCATCCTTTTATGACCACAGTGTCTCCATCTTCTGATGGCTACTTTCAGCAGGATAACACACCATGTCATAAAGCGGGAATCATCTCAGACTGGTTTCTTGAACATGACAATGAGTTCACTGTACTCAAATGGCCTCCACAGTCACTAGTTCTCAATCCAATAGAGCACCTTTGGGATGTGGTGGAATGGGAAATTGGCTCTTGGAAGGATTAAGGCAGTTCTGAAGGCAAAAGGGGGTCCAACCTGGTACTAGTAAGGTGGTGTACCTAATAAAGTGGCCAGTGAGTGTGTATATGCTTCTGGGAAATTGCCATTTTTTGTTTTGTAATTGAAAATCTAGATAAAAATGTTACATAACCAGCTATTAAGATTATGTTTTGGATGTTTTTTTTTTAGTTTGAGAAGCCAAAATCTCCAAATAGTTGCTTGTTTTTTTTGCCTCCAATATCTTTTCTTAAAGGGATAGATCAATCAAAAATAAAAATGTCCTCATAATTTACTCTCCCACATGTGGTTTTAAACGTTTGGGTTTTTTTCTTCTTCTGTTGAACATGGTGTTGTCGTAGGTATCAACTTCAGTATCAATCAGTAGTGAAATTGTAAAATTGTTTTTAAAATTTCCCGGCCAATCACAGTCATTTCTGTTGAGCATATGAACACATTAACCAATCAGAGCTGTATATGAACTTGCTCAACAGTGGTCAAATGTTTTTAACCTTCCAGTATCAATTGGTCCCGAACTCGATACTTTTGACAACACTACTTAAACAAATAAGAAGATATTTTGAAGAATGCTGCTTGCTGTGACTCATCAACTTCCATAGTAGGAAATAAACTAAAAAACACTATGGAAGTCAACGGTTCAGCGTGTATATCTTCACTTGTGTTCAACAGAAGAAAGAAACTCAAAGTGATGATTGGGTAAACGATTGCATTTTCATTTGTTTTGGGTGAATATCTCGTTAAATAATGACCCAGACTTCATATTGTCGTCTGGTCTTCACTTCTCACGTTCATTAGTTGTATTTCCTGATCAGCTCCTGTGTAATTGTGCTGATCGGCTACATCAAAACCGCATTGATTGGAACAGAATGCAGTGAGAGGTCTTGCTGCGTCCCATGAGCTCCAACACGAGTCTGTGTGCTGCTTCAGCCTCTTTCATTAACCGTGTGTGTGTATGTGTGTTAATATTTTAGGCAGGTGTGTGAGGTTGTGGGTTGTGAAGTGTGTGTGAATATCGCAGGTATGTGTGTGTGTGTATCAGAGAGTCTCATTATATCAAACCCTCAGGCCTCAAACCTCCAACAGACTCTCAGTAGAAGTGCACTAAAGTCTGTCTCTCTCTCCGTCCGTCTCTCTCTCTGCTTCATTATCTCTTTCTGTCTGAATTCTGTCCATCTCTCTCTCCAGTCTAACATGCCCTGAGAGAGAACTCGTGCATGTGTGTGATAGTTTGGGTGATGAGCATGCGTGTGTGTGTGACAGGTGTAGATTGACGTGATGATTTTGACAGGCTGTAATGTAATGTGAAATCTCTTGGGTCAAAGCGTCGCCTTTTTGCTCCTTTTTATTTGCCTTTTTGCTTCTCTCACGCTATGTTTTATTAGATATGAGCTCATTTGCATGATGTGGGTGGGTCATGTTTGCCATTTTTTTAATTGTTTGATGTTGTTTGTACACTAAAAAAATGCTGGGTTGTCGTAACCCATTTTACTAACCCAACTTTGGGTTCATTTTTTTTAATTGAATTTAAATAGTATTTTCTTTCAGTGAATGGATGAATAAATCATTTAAATAGATTCCCTCTGTGCAGTCATAACATAATGTTGGGTCAAATATGGATAAAATCAACATTGGGTTAAATTATTTTTTTTTTATGAGGTATTAGCTCATTTGCATGATGTGGGAGAGTCATTATTGCCGGTTTTACTCTATTGTTTAATGCTCTTCGTACACTAAAAACTGCTGGGTGGTTGTAACCCAGTGGACAAACCAAATTTGGGTTATTTTTTTTTTACATGAATTTAAATGGTATTTTCTTAGCTCAATGATTGGGTATGTTGAATCATTTGAATAGATTCGCTGTGCAGTCATAACCCAATGTTGTCGTAACCCAATGTTGGGTTGAATATGGTTAATCTCAACATTGGGTTAATTGTTTATTATTTTGTTAGATATGAGCTCATTTGCATGATGAGGGAGGGTCGTGTTTGCCATTTTTTTTTTATTGTTTGATGTCCTTCGTGCACTTTAAAAAAAAATGCTGGGTTGTTGTAACCCAGTGGACAAACCCAACTTTGGGTTCATTTTTTCAATTGAATTTAAATAATATTTTCTTTCAGTGAATGAATGAATGGATGAATGAATGAATCATTTGAATAGATTCACTCTGTACAGTTATAACCCAATGTTGGGTCAAATATGGATAAAATCAACATTGGGTTAAAATGATTTTTTAGTCATGTTTGCTGATTTTACTTTGTTTGATAATCTTCGTACACTTTTTAAAAAAATGCTGGGTTGTTGTAACCCAATGGACAAACACAATTTTGGGTTAATTTTTTCACATGAATTTAAATGTTTTATGTTTAACCCAATGATTGGGTTTGTTGAATCATTTGAATAGATTCAGTCTTTGCAGTCATAACCCAATGTAGTCAAAACCCAGTCTTGGGTCAAATATGGATAAACCCAACATTGGGTTAATTTTATTATTTTTGTATTAAATATGAGCTCATTTGCATGATGAGGGAGGGTCATGTTTGCTGATTTTACTTTATTGTTTGAAGTTCTTCGTAAACTTTTTAAAAATTCTGGATAGTTGTAACCCATTGGACAAACCCAAGTTTGGGTTAATTTTTTTCACATGAATTTAAAAGGTATTTTCTTAGCCCAATGATTGTGTATGTTTAACCATTTAAAGAGATTCACTCTGTGCAGTCATAACCCAATGTTGGGTCAAATATGGATAAACCCAACATTGGATTATGACAACATTTGGTTATGACGTCATATCCCAATGTTGTCATAACCCAATGTTGGGTCAAATAGATAAACCCAACGTTGGAATAATTATATATATATATATTTTATTAGATATTAACTCATGCATATTGCATGATGTGGTGGAGTCATGTTGGCCAATTTTACTTTATTGTTTGATGTTCTTCGTACACTTTAAAAAATGCTGAGTTGTCGTAACCCATTGGACAAACCCAATTTTGGGTTAATTTTTTCACATTAATTTAAATAGTATTTTGTTTCAATGAATGTATGAATGAATCAGTCATTTGAATACATTCACTCTGTGCTGTCAAAACTCAATGTTGGGTCAAATCTGCATAACACAACATTGGGTTATTTTTTTTGTTTTGATTTATTTGTATTTTTTATTAGATGTTAGCTCATTTGCATGATGGGGGAGGGTCATGTTTGCTTTATTGTTGGATGTTCTGCATACACTTTAGAAAATCTTGGGTTTTCATAAATCAATATACGAACGCATGTTTTGAGTGTGCACATTTTATTTTGTCTTTGACTTATCAATGTGAAGCTGAAGCTTTGGTCACACTGAGATGTTTGCTATGGCTTTTCCATTCATGTTATCATGTGAACAGAGATTGTCACTGAAAGTCTGGACTGGATTGACTGATGTCTGTCATTAGTGCTGGAGGACATTAATGAGCTCTTAATGGATCTGATTCGAGATGTCTTTTTTTTTCTCCTCTGTAAACGTGTGTAAATGCACAAGCTCCATTAAAGGCAGCATCATGCACGACTCAGACCAGAGAAAGAGAGCGAGTGCATGAATAATACAGGCCGCTTTGAGGAACACATGTTCTCTGGCCGTGTGCTAATGTAAAAGCGCTTTGGAGTCGACAGCTGAACGTCACCATACATCTGAATCTCTGTCTCTCTCTCTCTCTATTGCTCTCTCTACACACATGTTCAGAATAGGCACAGCAAACTATTCTTGTAAGAAAGTGGCTTTCAGTGTGTGTTAGGTTTGGACATTGTGGAGGAGTTCTTACATTTAAATAAATAAATACATTTAATCTCCGTTTTCAGTTCGGTGTCTAGTAGTTTCTTAGTCATAATACAATCCTCACCAAAGACGTTACAGAGATGTTCAATCAGGTTTCTATCAGGGCTCTAAAAACAGGCACTGCCATTTCATTATTTCAGCCTCAGGCAGCTGCTTTACTCCTTTTTGCTAGGCTTCAAGCTTTACTGTCCTACGTGAATATTGCTTGCTGATTGAGTGATGAATGCTGGGAAGGAACGGCATGTTGTTAAAGGTGCTTCTGATGGATATTCACTCATGTCATGAGTCATGTATCTGTTTAAGAGACTCAGATTATGCTTCAGAAAACACCACTTAATCACAACACTTTACCTTTACTGACTACTGACTTTACTTCAGTTTGTCCAACAACATAATGTTTCCCATTAGTGCTAAATGAGTGAATTCAGCTTTTATTACTATGTTTAACTTTGTAGCCATTCTCAGTCTTCAACATGCTCCTTGGCAAAGGTCAGTCTGCTCCTTTGATTCTTACTGCTGATGAAGGTTTGGTCACCACAGATGGTTTTAGTCCAGATTCTCTTCATTCAGCATATTCTCCTGTTTACCTGAAGCAGTGTTGAACACATTGATCATTAAGATTCTACACATTATTTTAAACTGCCTTACATTTGTCTTACTGAATTACCAGCCTCTTGGGGGGCATTGTAAAGATGCAGTATTCTAGAAATCACAGATTTGGAAAGAGTAGTTTGTCTGGCTGTGACTGAAAGTCTTTTCCCTTTAGTCAACATGCTATCAAAGTGCTTCAAATGACTTTAGAATAGCATTTTCTAGACAAGCAAAATTATTGTCATTTTAAGAAATAATACTTAATAGGAAATAATAATTATTGTCATTTAAGCTTAACATCAATCAATCAACCAACCAATCAAAACCAACCAACCAGCCAATCAAAACCAATCAAAGAACCAAGCAATCAAAACTAATCAACCAACCAGCCAACCAAAACCTACCAACCAACCAGCTAACCAAAATCAATTAATGGACCCAAACCAACCAACCAACCAACCAAAATCAACCAACCAACCAACCAACTAAAATCAATCAACAAACCAAAACCAAGCAACCAGATAACCAAAATCAATTAACAAACCCAAACCAACCAACCAACTAAAACCAATCCACCAACCTAAACCAACAAACCAACCAATCAACCAAATCAAAACCAATCAACCAACCAAAACCAAGCAACCAACCAGCTAACCAAAATCAATTAACAAACCCAAACCAACCAACCAACTAAAACATAGCAACCAACCAACTAAAACCAATCCACCAACCTAAACCAACAAACCAACCAATCAACCAAGCAAAACCAAGCAATCAACCAAATCAAAACCAATCAACCAACTAAAATCAATCAACCAACCAACTAAAATCAACCAACCAACAAACCAATCAAAACCAATAACCCAGACCAAACAAAACCAACCAACTAACCAAAACCAACCAACCAACCAAATCAATCAACCAACCAACTAAAACCAATCAAAACCAATCAACTAATCAACCAACCAAAATCAACCAACCAATCAAAACCAATCAACTAATCAACCAACCAACCAATCAAATCCAATAACCCAGACCAAACAAAACCAACCAACCAATCAAAACCAATCAACTAATCAACCAACCAACCAATCAAATCCAATAACCCAGACCAAACAAAACCAATCAACCAACCAAAGCCAGTTAACTAACCAAAGCCAATCAACCAACCAACTAAAACCAGTCAACCAACCAAAACCAACTAAAACCAATCAACTAACCAAAACCAACTAACTAAAACCAATCAACCAATCAAAACCAATTACCACACAAAACAAAACCAACCAACTAAGCAAAACCAATCAACCAACCAAAACCAACCAACTAAAACCAATCAACCAACCAAAACCAACCAACCAAAGTCAACCAACCAACTAAAACCAACCAATCAAGACCAATTACCCAACCAAAACCAACCAATCAAGACCAATTACCCAACCAAAACCAACCAATCAAAACCAATTACCCAACCAAAACCAACCAACTAAAACCAATCAACCAACCAAAACCAACCAACCAAAGTCAACCAACCAACTAAAACCAACCAATCAAGACCAATTACCCAACCAAAACCAACCAATCAAGACCAATTACCCAACCAAAACCAACCAATCAAAACCAATTACCCAACCAAAACCAACCAACTAAAACCAATCAACCAACCAAAACCAACCAACCAAAGTCAACCAACCAATCAAGACCAATTACCCAACCAAAACCAACCAATCAAGACCAATTACCCAACCAAAACCAACCAATCAAAACCAATTACCCAACCAAAACCAACCAACTAAAACCAATCAACCAACCAAAATCAACCAACCAAAGTCAACCAACCAATCAAGACCAATTACCCAACCAAAACCAACCAATCAAGACCAATTACCCAACGAAAACAAACCAATCAAGACCAATTACCCAACCAAAACCAACCAATCAAAACCAATTACCCAACCAAAACCAATCAACCAACCAAAACCTTCCAAAGCCAATCAATCAACCAACCAAAACCAACCAACATGTGAAAACTTGCCTTGGCATTTCAATAGAGTTTGTCACATAATTCATGATTTTAGCTTTATGTATAGAATATCTGCAATAACTGAAAATGTTCATCAGTTTATCACATTTTAATATATCTCATGGATGGATAAATGACAACAGATTTGAAATTTTTGGGTGAACTATTTCTTTAAGTCCAATCCAATTGACCCTTAATATCAAAATAATCTACATTATGAGGGTTAAAACGTGGATGCTGTTACCCTGACAGTGGAGCCCACCCCTAATAACCGAAAAATCTAGAGGAATTTCAGCATTAGGGAATCGGTTTCCCTGCTTCTACTTCTGAAGGGATAATTATGGTCTTCTTGTATGTTCAGATATGATCATTTAGCTTGAATATGGCACAATGCAATTGATTAACATGAGATCTTGTAGAAAGGGACTTGTGCCGTTGACCTGTGTGTGTAGATCATGAGCTGAGCATTACCTCTGCATCTCTCTCTCTGGGTTAATTGTAGACTCGTCTGATGGCAGTAATTAGCCCTTGATCAGACCTTTAGTCCTTAAGCTCGGCAGGAGGCTGAAAGTGAGCGCGAGGCTAATTTTAGCTCCTCCAGACATTGTTCCTCATTGAAAGCGTGAACTAATAGTTGTGAGAGGAAGAGTTTCACCCACACAGCCTTCATCATCATCATCTGCCAGTGGGAGGAGAACACAGAAGCTGCTTTCTGATGGAAACGCCAAGAAAGGAGCAAATTACACTTTTTCTTTTTTTTTTTTTATAGCCGTTTGACACCATCACTTTCTCCTACAATTACTGCTCGCTCGTGGAGAGAAGAGAGTGTTGGGTTTGCAGGTGTGGACAATCGCTGAAATAAACCCGGGGAAATGATTTCTCCATCTAATAGTTCCTCTAAATGGCGTGCCATACGGTTTGGACTCCATCAGGTCTGATAGTCACATGGTTGTGTGAATGTTTTTGTCAAACGCAGAGAGATTTGAGTTAAAGTACACATGAAATCAAAACTAACCATATTGATTGTGTTAGCTCACATTGCTAGTTTTGTGCTGAACAATTCACCTGTGCATGCTATTAGCAAGAGGAAAAAAACAAATGTTTAGTCTTGTAATCAAAGATTGAAATCTGAAAATGCACTTCCTGTTTGTTTTCAGTTCAATTCTCAGATTAGGTCTGTCAGGGGTATAGGGCAGGGCTAACATACTTAACCGTGCCCCTCCAACTGTCAGTTTTGACCTCGCTATGACAACAAACAAAAATGGTGAGGAGGCGGAGGAATCTATTAGGTTCCAATAACTCTCCCCAAACCCTTTTCCAGATCTTTCTGAATGAAATGCCTACTTTACTACATCCAATCAGCTCACAGTAGAAAAAACAAGCCACACCCACTGTTTTCTCATTTAATATTCAGTTTCCAACACAGAATATAACGGTGTAGCTATATATGAGCAATATCACACGAGTAGCAATGCGATATGTCTGTATATCAGCAATGGTGGAACGTGTGTGTTGGCTCGAGGCCGCAGGTGGAGTGCCTAAGTGTCCCACCAATGATGATATACAGCCATATGCTACGAGTGTGATATTGAGTTTATACAACAGTTCGACGGTATAATCGTGTGTATAAAACAGAAAATCAAACATGGAGAATCTCAAAAATTCTTTTGTAAGAGGAACTACTTTCCTCCGCCATTCATTCACATCTGTAACAGCAGAAACCGCTGCTACTTTACTAACGTCACTTTAGAGCTATTGATTGACTGATTCTCTAGCGTAATGTCTGATTTTGCTCACATTTTAAGATTATAAGGCTGAACAGCATGAAATGTCATCAGTCTACAGAGATTTCCCAGTATTTCTCTGTTACACTCGGGAGATCACAATAATTAACCCCGAAAAAGCCAAAGCAAAGCAAACACTAGCAGATTACTGTTGTATAAATACAGCACTACAACATACAAGAGAGGGAGAGAGATCATCTTAGAATGACACTGACCGGTTTTATAATGATTTGATCAGCTGTAGTTTAAAATTATGCTGAGTTTTTCTCCTCTAAAGACTTCCTCTAAATGCGGTCTCTGTCTCCATCTTGTGGCGGAACGTCAATCGCCTTTGCTCTGCTAAGTATGACAGGCTGATGGTCGCCGACATGCTGAATCTCAAAAATGATCAATATTTAAAACAGACACTATCCATATAATAAACTGCATAGTTGCAATCTAAAAAAACTACATTCTGACCTAAAAAGCCTCAACATTGTTGTCCAACAGCTGCGACATTTGTCAAACTGTAGTGAGTTTATTGATCTGCTGTCACTCTATGTGGGCGGAGTAATACACAAGGGTGAAGAGGCTGTACGAGTGCTGATATTGCAGCATATCGCACGGCTATCAGCCAATCAGATTCGAGAACCAGACAGAACTGGTGTATGAAGTCTTACAATGCGCAGTTAGTTGTACCCGATTTGCTCAATGACTTTCAAACAAGTAGCTGAATGAAACATTTTTCCAAAAGCCTCATTTGCATGACGCTTATCTGCTGCGATTGTTCTGATGACCCAGTCTGTTGTGATTGGCTTGATGATGACCCAGTCTGTTGTGATTGGTCTACTGCATTACTGGATATTACATCTTATATCAAGTGCTGAATGATTTATACAGTAGGCTTCATATATCAGCCACGTGGCACTGACCAATCACAGCAGTTCTCAACACAATGCTGATAATGCTGTAAAAATAACTGGAATTATTGATTCTTCACACACAGCTTTGTCCTTTGGCAGTAAAAACCCATTCTTTTCAGAGACAATAACTTTATACACAGTGCACTTTCAGGTTTAAAGCTCAGCAGGATGTTTTTATTCAGAGCTCTTGCACACACTGCGTGAAATCATTTTTTACAGTGTATTGTGGATTTTTGAAAAGGACATAACAAATGTGTTTGCCACTTTAACTTATTTTAATAGTCAGGTTTCAACTTTTTTGTTACTTCAGGTTTATCTTAATATTTTTAATCAGTTTGACTAATTTAAGTTGAGATGACTCGAACATTTCGTTTGATTCAACTAAATTTAAGGCAGTAAGATTTTTTATAGTATGGGGCTCTTCATGTAAACTATGTTTTAATCAATGTAAATTATTATTTGTTCACATAATTTATGGTTTTTTTAAAAATCATGAATTGTGCAGATAACTAATAAAGAAATGCATTTATAAATGTCACAGTGATTCATTTAAAACGACATAAAATGATTATATAATTTATATTGATTCATTTAAAATGGTATAAAATCACAATATAATTTATATTCACTTTAATTTGTGATTTAAAAAACTAACTACTTAACTGTAATTTGTTACACAGTATATGACCATTTAAATTGACAAGAATAATATTAATTTATGGCTCCTTGTGTTGGTGTGGGTTTCCTCCGGGTGCTTCGGTTTCCCCCACAAGTCCTAAGACATGTGGTATAGGAGAATTGGGTAAGCTAAATTGTCCATAATGTATGAGTGTGAATGAGAGTGTATGGATGTTTCCCAGTGATGGGTTGCAGCTGGAAGGGCATCAGCTGCGTAAAACATATGCTGGATAAGTTGGTGGTTCATTCCGCTGTGGTGACCCCAGATTAATAAAAGGGACCAAGCCGAAAATGAGTGAATGAATGAATGAAAAATTTATTTATTAAATAATAAACCTTTAATTTTTGTATTAAATAATTTTTAAATAATCCAGATATTTACTCGCTTGAAATGACTTTATTACCAAATATTTATTTAATCCGGTTAAAAATTGAGTGTTGATTTTTTTTTTTTTGTTTGTTTTCAATAATAACAATAAGAATAAAAAGCAAAAATAAAATAGTTTACTTAAAATACCTTGATTGTTTAAAACTTACAAAGACAAATTGAGTACCTGTATTTAATCAAACATTCAAGAACACAAACTCAATTCAAGGACATTCACAGGATCAAGCAGACGTCTTAAGGCTGATTTATACTTCTGCATCAAGCGCACGCGCAGCCTACGTGTGGTTGCATAGCCCTCGCTGTGGCGACGCGCACCTCTCAAAAAATTTAAATACACGCCGCTAAAGAGCTTAGAATCACCAAGAGGCGACGCTCAGTAGAACGTTCCATTGCAACAGCAGCGCCCAGCAACAGCCTCGTAATTCCGCCATTTCGATCGTACGTCCATTGGATCTTATTTCTGTTGCGATGGCAAGTAGCTGCTTTGTTTTTTATTTATTTATTTAAAAAGCGCATTAAAGCTGAAATGCAACCTGAAAGACGACTATACAAGACGTAAGGCCCGTGCACACCGGGATGCTTTTTGCTCGCGTTTTTCGTCAACGTTTAACACCTCATGACTAAATTAAAGGGCGTCAATGTGATCGTGCACACCATCGTGCAAAACGGCAGGCGCAAAAGCGTCATTTTTAAAGAAACGCCTCATGCTCGTTTTTTGTTTTGACGCGCCACGTCAAAACCTTCTCCACCAATCAGATTGGCAGTTATGTTCAGGTGCACGGAGATGCTCAAGCGCAACACTGTCAATGCGAGCGCACATTGAAGAAGATGTCCAGAGGCGATATGAACGTGGAGCTGCTTATTGCACTGCAGAACAATAATCATCGCTAGAGCTGGAGCTGCTACTGGAACCATCCATGCTTTTTCGAATCGCCAGTAACTTTAACAACAAGCGTGTTAACTTTCTGTCTTCTTCTGTGTTACAAGCGAGTGTCAGCAGCTTAAAGTTGTGTAGCGCCATCTAACGTCAAGGAGTGATTTTGCATATTCTTCTGCTCGACGCAAGTGAAAATCGCTTGGGTTTGAATCCGGAAAAACGTCTAAAAAACGCTGAAGATAAACGCAAACTAAAAGCGTCCTGTGTGTACGAGCCTTTACAGTCATAAAGGTTTTGAACAAGTGAAGGATGAGTAAATGATCATTTACATTTTTTTGTGAACTACCCCTTTAATAGTTCGTCATTGAGATGCTGTTCATTTCAGTGTAAAAGCTGCTCATGTGACATGTTGACAAGAGGTTAACACACACAAATCCAGATATTACAAGTCTTTGATATTTTCCTTAATACTCCTTTAATAATCCTGCTGTGTGTGAGCGTGTGTGTGGTCATAATCCACTCTTATGACAGTCTGTCAGTCTGAAGGTTTAGTGTTCTTCGTGTGTTTTGGTTTTAAAGTCCACATGAAGCGGTGACCTTTTTTTTCTTCGAGAAATGGAATAATAAATGAGGAAACAGTGGGTGTGGCTTGTTTTTTCTACTGCAAGCTGATTGGATGTAGTAAAGTAGGCATTTCGTTCAGAAATAAGGAAGAGGGTTTGGGTTGAGTTATTAGAACCTAACAGACTCCTCCTGCTCACCATTTCGGTTTGTTGTCATAGTGCTGACAGCTGGAGGGCTGTGGTTTGCATGTTGGTATGTTAGCCACGGGATACAGAATTGAACTGAAAACATGAAAAGTGCATTTACAGATTTCAATTAAAGATTATAAGGGTAAACTATATATTTGTTTCTTAATGACATGCACAGATGAATTGTTCAGCACAAAGCTAGCAGTGTGAGCTAACAGAATCAGTATGAGTTTTGATTTCATGTGAACTTTAACGTGTGTTCCTTCATCATCATCTACCTCATTATCATTGTAGCGTTCTCGTGTAATTGATAATGGTCCTCTGTAATTGCTGATTTCCTCAGT